>PVJC01014769.1:0-15000 GCA_004026665.1 Murina feae
GGGGCCTAACCCCCTCTCCATCCCAGGGTCCTAACCCCCTCTCTATCCCAGGGGCATAACCCCCTCTCCATCCCAGGATCCTCTCCCCCTCTCTATCCCAGGGGCATAACCCCTCTCTATCCCAGGGGCCTCCCCCTCTCTCCATCCCAGGGGCCTGCCCTCCTCTCCATACCAGGGGCCTACACTGTCTTGGGCCTCAAATCTCCACTGTGGACTGTGGCCTTAAAGGTTCCTTTCCTCCCTTCCTGGTCACAGCCTCCCCCTCCCCTGAATCCCTGGGGAGCACATTCCCCCAATACTGTGCTCTCCCAACCAACAGGAGGAGCACTCCTCACTGAATGGGTCCTGGACCCAGAGCCCTGGGCTCCCTCACAACTGAAGGGCGGAGGACAGAGGGGATACTGTGGCCTGTTTCAGGTTCATTGTGCCCCACCCCGGTATGTTGAAATCCTAACCCAGGGACCTGTGAACACGACTGTAGCTAAGATGAGGTCATAGTGGGGAAGGGTAGGCCCTACATCCAATGTGACCCGTGTCCTCATAAACAGAAGACACCGACACAGGGAAGGGTGCTGGGTGACAACAAAGGCAGAGACTAGAGTGCCGCAGCTGCAAGCCGGGGATGCCGGTGGCTGCCGGCCACCGCGGAAGCTAGAAAGCCGTCAGGCCATCGTCTCTAGAACCTGCCGAGAAAGAGTGGCCGGCCAGCACCTCGACAGTGGACCTCTTGCCTCCAGAACTGCGAGAGAACAGATTGCTGCTGTTCTCAGCCATCCCGCCGTGGTCCTTCACCAGGGCAGCCCTAGCAAACGGACACGGGGCCTTTCAGCTGGCTCGGCAGCCCCAGTGGCTTTGCAAAGGGGGAATCAGACTGTGCCTCTCCCCGCATCCTCTATGGCTCCCTGTGGCCCTGGCATCCACGCCCCTTCATAGTTGGGTCACCAACTTCTCCGGCCTCCTCTTCTCCCTGCTGCCTGCCTGCCCCCCCCCTCCTTTCCGTGTCTACCGCACCGCTGCGAGCTGTGCCTCTCCCCTCCCGTCTTCGCTCTTGCCTAGGCACAAAACACACCTCTTCATCCTGTGGCTTCTATTCATTCTTTAACCTTTCTTAAACAATAAGGTGACCAGATTTTAACATTGGTAAAGTGGGACACCATTGACCGTGGGGGGGGAGGGTGTTTTTTTTTATTACTTAAAATATTACAAAGAGTAGTACATATGTTTCTTCCCCTCCCCCTTGACCTTCCCCCGTCCTCCCCTACCCCGCCGGGGAGAGGGGTTCTTGATTAAAAATTTGATCTGTATGGAGCAACAAAAATTTTCATAGAATGCAAAAATAGTATTGTAATATATATTTTTAAATTTCAACATTAGTACAATTTACAAATATGATAAATTTAAAAAGTTATGTATAGTATTATTTTATTCTTTGGCATATTTCTCATTTAAGTAAATTTTTTTTAGTAGACTGCTGTTGTTGTTTAAACGGTCATGAAATTTTTCACAAGAATTTGTTAAATTATATTTCACACATAAAATGGCTTTCAAAGTCTCAACACTTAATTGTGATTTTTCTGATGTTCACACTTTATTTACCGTAGAAAAAACTCGTTCAGTCACAGCATTAGTTCCTGGTAAGGACAGCACGTTGTTATTTTAATTTTAATCCTATATTTCTATCTAATTAATAACAATACTAACTCGTATTATTTTTCCTTTAAATTTGCCATAACGTAAGTTGTGTCACTTTCAAGGCCGGCGCTAGACTTTTTGCCGCCACTATAAAATATAAATAATACGAGTACTGTCTGCTAAATTCAAGAAAATTTAGGTATTTATGAAATAAATAAATAAATTACTTACCTAAATTATCTGAATAGCTGATTTGTAATGACATCACTTGTTTAACTAGCTTACTAGCACGCAGTACGATGTGTATCGTCTGAGAGACAGTTACAAAATGTTTTCGTCGTTGCCAATCCCAAAAAATGCCATTGTCCATTAAGTCCAAACAATGGTGGTCGAATTCTAACAACTGATCAATAATGCGAACTTTGATAAGCAGTTCTCAATAATCAGTTCTCAACAATTATTTGTTATTATTAAAGTTTAACATTATAAAATTAACAAAAATAATATAAAACTCATATCCTGGCTAAATAGCCACATGGCCGCCGAAAACCGTATATTCCCTTCCCATTCTCCCACCGTTCCCTAGCTTGTCGTGCATTCTTTCAAAAACTCGGGACTTTTTTAAAACGCCGCGGGACGCGGGACAAATTGTTAAAAATTGGGACTGTCCCTCCAAAAGCGGGACGTCTGGTCACCTTATTAAACAACCATCCCTTCCAGGAGTAATAGCAAACGTCTACTGGATCTTACTTACCCCAAGTGCTTGCTCTGAATGACGTCACTCAGTCCTCAGGGCAGCTCCAGGAGGTAGGCATCCTCGTCCTCGTTCCCAGGTGGGGGAACCCGAGGGCCAGACAGGGCTCCCTGAGCTTCTCGGTGCTGAGGGGCTTCGGTGGGGCCAGGGCCAGGCCTGGGCGGCAGAAGCGGCGCTCTGCCCCTGCCCGTGAGGTCGCCACCCTTGCCTGGGGAGCCCTTGCCCCTCCAGGAGCATCTGCTCCTGCAGGCCCCCAGCGGCTGCACGTTTCAGGCCAAGGACTTATGTCGGAACAAGAGGCGAAATCAAATGTGGTCGGAATCGTTTTCCACGGCTATTTCATGCAAAACAACTCCAAGGCATCTGTCTTCCTTGCCGTGTGCGGCTGGAAAACATGGAGCCGAGAGGACAGAGGAGCCAGATCCCCAGCCTGGCTCTCACAGATACATAAAAGGCACAGGGGACATTGTGGCCAACAGGCAGCTGCCGCATAAATCAGGGCTTTTATGGGGCAAGCAGCCTGTCCTGGCCCAGACCCCCTGCCTGGCCTCTGAGAGAGAGCTAATGGGCACCCGTGTGATCGAGCCGGGACCACTCACTGACATGCCCACCCAGGCGCCCCCCCCCCTCCAGCCCTCGGCCCACCTGGCAGCCTCCTGAGGTTCACCAAGGGAGCTGCAGGCATACGTACCCACCCACTGATTTTCTCATTCATTCATTCATCATTCATTCATTCATTCTGTACTTGGTATGTAGTAAGTGCTCAGTAAAATTTTCTTGAATGAATAAATTTGCTCACTTCTTTCCTCCTCCACCTTTCCCCTCACTTCCCTCCCACTGGCTCTGTAGCACTGAGTCATTCGAGATGCAAAGCCCCAGCCAGGAACCCCATTGGCTGAACCTAGTCCCCTGTCACACCCTTGATACAGGGAGGGGTGGAGTTGAGGGGAGAGGGACCAGGCAGAGACCTAGGGTCCAACCTCCTGCCAAGACTCACTAGGGAGGGGTATCCCAGACACGGAGGGGGTTTGTAGGTGAGCAGCAAATAGCTCCCTATGTCCCCCTGAAATGCAGTGCTGCCTGCACCTCTGAGCAGGATCCCTTCTATTTGGGCCTCATTGTCCTCCTGCCAGATCTAGGAAGACCCCTCCCCCTCTCCTAAGGGCTCCAGGTTTGCTGACTAGCCCAATAGTTCCTTTACCCCAAGCCCACCACCATCTCACCTGTCCGGACCCTGCATTTGGTAGTAGGTTCAGTGAATGGCATGGTTACTGCCCCCTTTTCTATCACAACAGCCCTCATGGCTTTTTTTCCATTCATCTATTCACTTTAATGTTGATTGTTTTAAAATACACAGAACACAAAGCTGCCATTCATGACAGTTCACTGTGTGTGCAGCCATCGCCTCTATCTAGTTCCAGAATGTTTGTGTGTTTTTTTTTCACTCCAAAAGGATGCCCTGCACCCTTCAGGGAGTCACTCCCCATTTCCTCTTCCCCAGCCCCTGGCAAACAACCACTAATCTCCTCACAATTATAAAAAAAAATGGTCCTAATACTCAATAGGCCAGATGGAATGTATAATCCCCAAATCACTGATGAGAAACTGAGAGCTACACACACGCACACGCACGCACATGCACGCACACACGCCTGATACAGCCAGCACCCTCTCCCTGTAGCCCAGGCCCCGCTCTCCAAGAGCAGTGTGACCCAAGCCCCTTGGAGGCGTAAGTAGATGCCCCCCAGGGGACTCTGGGCTTCTTTCCTTGGGGGGTGAGAATCAGAAGGTGATGCTATGAGTTCAGAGCTTAGTCTCGGTCACCTAGTAAGTTCAGGTTATTGACTGTGGGCAGAGAAGGCCTCAGGGGATGCTGGGGGGTTAGGGCGGGAACCGTGACGGGGAGGCTGCTTCGCTTCTATTAATTTTGGCTCCAGACTGGAAGTTCGCACAGTTCTCGGGGGCTGGCCCAGAGGCTCTGACTGTACACACCACACCCAGCCCTCTGCTCACACCTCTAGGCCTCCGCAGACATACTTCCCTGGCCCTCCTCTTCCCCCCACACCTCTCCAGGTCAAGTAGGAGCCCCGTTGTTTCTGGACATTAAAACCAGGCTGAGTCCCACTGTGGCTGAGCTAGGGCAGGACGGCTCGGCAGAGGGGAGAAGGAACAGACCAGGGTCCCAGGCCATGTGGCTTTGGGGCATCTGGACCCCTTCCGGCACTGTTTCTATGCTATGGTGGAGACCAGAGCTGAAGCAGGGAGGCCTGGGGGAGGGCCAAGCTAGATGCTCCCTAGTTGGAGTCTCACGCATCTCTGCAGGCAAAGCTGGTCCCCAGGATCCAGAGGCCCTCAGATGGAGTCCCTGGAACAGGACAGGGGTTGGGAGACCCCGGGGTCCCCAGGGGCAGCTTGGGGGAGGCTGTGTCAGGTCCAGCAGAGGCTCCCCTCTCTGTCATCCAGTCTGAGGGCCAGGATCCCTGTGGCTCCAGAGGACTGTGCTGTAGGCCCCACAGGCAGGACTGCCATCTGCTCTGAGAGCTGGACCCGTGGGGGCCACGCCAGCCAGGACATGGGATGATAGGGTTGTTAGGAACGGTTCTGCTCCTGGCGCAGCACCTGCCAACTGTGACTTGAAGCAGTGACATGACCTCCTTAGGTTTCTGTTTTCATGTCTGAGCTGGGAAGAAAGCTCCTGTACCTCGTGGAGCTGTTGAGAGTCTTAAATGAGATGATGTGTGTGTCATGCTTAGCTGGGGGCCTGGCGTGGTCCGTGCTTTCAAATGGTGGCTGTCACTCCAGCCTTCAGACTGGGCCTCCAGAGTCTGGGATGTGGGGAAGACGGGTGGCTGGGTGCAAGTTGGTATGTGTGTGAAGGGGGTGCAGAAGAGGTAGGAGCTTCCCAGAAATCATGGGAGAAAGCTCTCCCATTCACCTTGAGGGATCTGTTGCCTCCTGAACCCCTTTCTGTTCCAGCTCCAGGCCTGCCCTTGCTTCCCCACCACACCCCTCCAGTTGAGAGGATATCTGGTCCTGCTCACAGCAGCTTCAAGGTGCTCAGGGACAGGGAGACAGCCCCAGGTGCCAGGGACAGTGCAGTCTTTGCCTCAATTTTGGAGCCTTAGTTTGTTGCCCTATCAGATCTGCCTAATTCAGATGGGGATGAATCAGATGAGGTGATGGAAGTGAAATGGGTGCATAAATAAGGGATTCAGATCTGAGAGAAAGGGAGGCCCAGAGAGAAGGCCTCAGATACCATCTCTGTTTATTTTATTTTATAAATATACTAGGGGCCTGGTGCATGAAATTCATGCACTGGGGGGGGGGTGTCCTCAGCCCAGCCTGCTCCCTCTCACATATTGGAAGCCCTCAGGGCTTGTCCTACTGACAGCTTAGGCCCACTCCCTGATCCCTTTGGGGAGCAGGCCTAAGCCACAGTCTGGCCTCCCTTTGTGGGAGGCCCCAGGCTAATCAGGGGAAGCCACCAGCCCCATCACCCCACTGCTACAGCCACTGCCAGTCGCCTCAGCCATGAAGGTGTTTTCATCAACACAGACTCCAGTCCCTTCACCATGAAGAAATGACAACTTTCTTTAGGCATTTTCAAGATGTGTCTTTCATAGGATATGACCTTTCTTTCTTTCTTTCTTTCTTTCTTTCTTTCTTTCTTTCTTTCTTATCCTCACCTGAGGATATGTTTCCATTGATTTTTAGAGAACGTGGAAGAGAAGGGAAAAACAGAGAGAAACATCAAAGTGAAAGGAACACTTTGATTGGTTGCCTCCTGCATATGCCCTGATCTGGGCCCCGGCCAGGGAGGAGCCTGCAACCTAGGTACATGCCCTTGGTCAGAATTGAATCTAGACCCTGCAGTCAACAGACTGAGGCATTATGCACTGAGCCAAACCAGCTAGGGAAGGATATGACATTTCTTAGCCCTCCAGCAGTGGACCTTCATTTTTTCCCCCCTCCAGGAGTGTGGTGGAAAAACCCTAAATCGCCTTTAGGGATTCTGATTACCCAAGTTACTAAGAATATTACCAGTGGCATACAGGGAGCTTAGCCAATGAGCAATAAGAAAAGGTGTTTCCTCTGTAGTTGACTCTGATCACTGACTCCACTCCTGCCCCTCCAACCCCAGCTCCACCCCTGCCCAGGCCTGTAACCTCTGACCAAGGCTGCAGGCCTGGGAAGGGGACCCCCAGACCCCTGCTTTGCCAGCTCCACTGATGCCCAGGTCCCTGTGATCTCCGGCCTTGCCCCTGCCTAGGCCTGAAGCCTCTGGTCCAAGCCTTATGCCTGGGTAGGGCACCCTCATACCCCTCTGATCAGCTCCGCCCTTGCCCATGCTTGAGGCCTCTGGCAAAGGCCTCTGGCCTGGGCAGGGGACCCCCAGCCCCCTCTGATCACCTGTTCCACCCCTTGGGACCCTTGCCTCCCCTGCCACCTGTCTAGCTAACAGTCCTGACCACTTCAGTGACGAGGCTGAGCCGGACTGGGTGCCACCATCTTGTGGCCATGGGGGCGGCCATCTTTGTGACAGAGTGGTGCCTAATTTGCATATTACTCTTCTATTAGATAGGACTAGAGGCCCAATGCACGAAATTCATGCAAGGAGCTAAGCCCTCACAGCCACAGAGACTTGCTTTGGCCCTCTCATCCCTGGCTTTGTCCAGAAGGTCTTCTAGAAGGATGTCTGGAAGGTCATTTGGCTATCTGGTCTAATTACCATATTACAGTTTTATTATTACAGATTTCATTGATTTTAGAGAGGAAGGGAGAGAGAGAGATAGAAACATCAATGATGAGAGAATCATTGATTGGCTGCCTCCTACACCCTCCACACTGGGAATCAAGGCTGCAACCTAGGCATGTTCCCTGACCAGGAATCAAACCGTGACCTCCTGGTTCATAGGTCAAAGTTCAACCACTGAGCCACACTGGCTGGGAGATACCATCTTTATTTAGATGAGGACTCTGAGCCACAGAGGGGGACAGTGAGATGCCACTGCCACCAAGTGACAGGTTGAGGCCCAGGCCAGATGCTGAGCTCAGCCCCCGCAGGTCCCCACAAGGCAAGCAGTGTGGCCACCCTCTCATTTGATGCCTGACCTTTCAGATGGGCCATCTGAGAACTGCCTGACAGAGCCCAGCACAGCAGCAGCAGAACTGGGGGGTCAGTCTTGGCAGGGCCCACCCTCCCCCCATTCCATCCAAGCCACATAGCTCTGCCATGGGACCACTCAGAGCCTGAATCAATTGAGGGTTCCAGAATCAGCCAGGGGCTCCCAATCCCTCCGCTGTATCCTCAGCAAGCTCATCTCCTCTCCTTGCCTGGAGGAAAGTCAGGCTGTTTCGAGAGAGCAAGCGATGGACAGTCCTGCACCCTCTGGGCTTCGGCCTTCTCAGCCCCGAACTCCTTCCAGGGCCCTATTGCTCTCCCTTGTCCCCGGGGCCCCGCCAGCCTCTGTGGTGCTTTTGTGAAAGTTAGAGAAAGGTGCTCGGTCTGGGCAGAGGCCGCCTGTGCCAGGACTTACCACCCACTCACCCCTCCGCTGGATCCCTTGTACAGTGAACACCCTGTACAGCTGGGCCCTTCAAGTCCCTGTGCTCTCCCCTCTGAGCTGGGCCCACTCTATCCTGGGGGCTCCCACCGCGTGGCTGGCAGGGCACTCCTTTTCCTCCCTCTGTCTGGTTCCCTTGAATTTCCTCCAGATCCTCTAAACAAGCCTCAGCTTCCAACCCTGCCATCCAGTCGCCACCAGGCTGTCAGGCAGGGGTGAGTCCACCCGCCTCCGCTGGCCCAGCCAGGGGCCCCGCTGACCCCCGTTTCAGCTGTGCCTGACAACCAAAGGCCCCATTGGGAGGAAGATCTGAATCACTGGCCTTAGGAAGAACGTGGAGCTCAAAGTGAAATGTCTTGGGCACCGCTGACATTCATGGTTTCCTTCCCCTTCTTCTGGAAACTGCCACTCGTCTATGGGCTGACTCTTCCAGCCTGAAAGTGGTGGGTGCAGGACCGAGACCTGACTGATCGGAGCACTTCAGGCCTCTGGCTACCGGGACAGCCCATGAAGTCACTCCAGGACTTTCCTGAGGTTCCCTGTGAAGTTCTTGGTGAGCTGTGAGCTCGGAGCTGCCAGAGGCTTTTGTGTGAAGCAAATCTGAGAATCTTGGAAGGCAAAGCAAAGGGAAGCAGAAGTCAAGAGACTGATGACTTCCATTGAGGTTCTGGATTCAATCATGCCTGAGTCATTAAAGTCATTGAAATGTTTAGGTTGTTGTTGTTGTTGTTGTTGTTTTTTAAAGGACCAGCTCAGAGGCTCGTCCTGTGTCAGGATGCTCCGTGGGCCCTGGCGTGGGCCCATGCCCAAGGGTCTGGATCGTCTAGACATTCCAGCCTAACTCCTGGTTTGTGGCTTCAGACTCCAACTCGAAGGAGCACCAGAGCTCCCTCTCCTCCCACTGATAGCCCAGCAGCCCTGGCCTCCAACGGCCTCTCCTCTCCTCCTTCGAAGGTCTCTAATTTCCTGATGGAGACAGAAAGGCTGTCCCCACCAGCTGCTGTGCAGACCTAGTCCTGTAACTCCCGCTGGATATCCTTTCTTTGCGCCCCATCACCCATAGAACAAAGTCAGCGCTCCTTTACCCACCCCCACAGGCCTCACAACCCAGCCCTGTCTTCACCTCCAGCCTCACCCGCACTCCCCCTTCCTCACCTCTTCAGACAGACAGAATCCTTTGGTTCCTAGAAGGCACCAAGGGGCTTCAAGCCTCCGGAGAATTGCCTCAGTGCTCCCAGCTCTAGAAATTAGTGATAAGCCTGTCCCATGGCACAACGGTTTACACATAATGTTCATAACCATTAGCTCATTTGAATTGTACAAGTCCTGTGAGGGCACCTGCATAGTAGGGTTTTTATGTCTATGCCAGTTACTTTGACATCTATTAACATACTCTCTTATAGATACTAGATAATGGTAGGATGGATACAATGATGAATGAATGGATATGATGGGTAGATGAGTGAATGGATGGAGAGTACAATGGCTAGATGGGTGAATGGATGAATGGGTTGATGGCTAGATGGGTGAATGGATGGATGCTTTGATGGGTAGAAGGGACTGGATCTAACTGTCCCCCTCCATATGCTCCCCCTGGTTGGATGCAAGCCTGTGCTTATCTGTATATATGTGCTTAGCTGTGTGTCTATATGTATCTGTGTGTATCCATGTGTATTGGTTTGTGTCCCCTTTGCATGTCTGTGTCCAGGTGTATCCATGTGTGTCTCTGTGTGTAATCAATCATACGTGACCTATAGGGATGTGAGAAGGCTTAAACAAGTTGACACTCGTAAAAGGCTTGGTGCAGTGCCTGGCACTTCTTACGTTCTCTATAAATACCAGGAGCTACTAGGAAGGGGAGAGTGTAATGATTAGAGCTGACTCTGGAGTCAGGCTACCTGGGTCACTAGCTAAGTGCCAGCTGTGGTCAGGGCTGTGAGTGACTGTGGGTCTGAATCCGCCTGTGTTGGGTCCTCAGTGGTAACATGTCTATACACCCTGGTCAGTTCCCCTGCCCTCTCCCTGGCCCTCTGCCCTCAGCAGCAAGGCTTTGCCCCTCAAGGTGCTCCTCTCATCAGACAGAACGTCCTTGGTCCCCAGGGAATGTGCCCTAACTTCCTGTCACCCAGACTCACTTCCCTGTTTCCATTCTTGCTCCCGTCCTTCTCCTGGCACGTGCCATAGCAGAGACTTCCTACATCCCGTCCCTGGGCTCCACTGCCTACTCTTCCCTCCTTTTGGCCCCTTCTCCACCCTGCACCCCCTCCTTTGCACTCGGCCCCTCCATCGCCATGGAAACACATTCACATTGCTCCCCTATCCCACCCCTTCCCTTCAGGCAGGTGTCTCAGGTGGGGATGTTTCAAGGATCCCAGAGCTGAGGCAAGCTACTCCTGGGACAAAGCCACCTGCTTCCTTCTCCTCGTTCCGACATTTTCCAGAAAGAACCCTGGGCAGGGAGCAAGAGCAGTGGGTGTGGAGAAGGGGGTCCTGTGGGGCAGGCTGACCGCAGCAGAACTTTCCTGATGATGGAGGAAGGGCTCACACTAGTGCTTTGTTGTTGTTGTTCTTTCTGTTTTGATCTCTAAAACAATGTTCTCTCACTGCAACTGTGGATAGCACATGGCAGGCAAAGGGGGTGGGGTGGGGGTAGGAGGGGCCCCCTCAACCCAGATGGGCCATTGGAACACTAGGACCAGAGGGATTCTGATTTGGGAGGTTAGGGTTCCAGATTGCTCTTGGGGCAACCTTGGGCTAGGCACTCCTCCATTCTGGGCCTCAGGTTCTCCTTCTGAGCAAGGAGAGGATTTGGACAACCTGAACCTGAGCCCAGGGCCCTTCCAGGCCTCACATCCCAGACCTGAGCAGCGTGTGAGGAGCAGGTCCGCGTTCGCGCTCCTCAGCTGCCGGCTGGTTGTGTGGTGTTGAGGTGACTCTCAGTCTGCTTCCTCCGTTTTCCCATCTGAACAGTGAACAGGCTGGTCTTGGTCATCTAAGAGCTTCCATGGGTCCTTCCATTGTTTTCCGTGTCCCCTGGATTGGGAATCTTGACCTCTTTCCCTAAGGATGCCCATCCAACAGTTGGGGGCAAGAATGAGAGGTGGGAAACGGGGAGGGAGGGGGTAAAGAAGGCAGGCCTGTGGGCCTGGACTCGGTCCCCAGCCAGGCCACTTCAGAGACAGCCACCCTCCCTGTGTCGCGTACAGGGCCCCGTTTACATCCATTGTCACAGAATTCCTGTGAGCTGTCCCGGCCAAGGGGCCCATGTTAGGGGCAGAAAGTCCAAGACCCCGATCGGGGTAGGAGGGGACCTGCCCAGATTCACACAACTGGTTAGTGGCTAAAGATGGAGCTCTGGGGCGAGGCCTATAGGAACTCTGTGGCTTCACACCCTGTCATTGACCAGAGCAGCTCATCCTCCACAGGATGGCCAGCGAGACCCACTTCTTCATGGTGCAGAACGGACACGGAGGCCCAGAACAGTTCAGGGCTGTGCCTTCTCCACGTTCACTTTAGCCGCAGTGGCTATGAGATTCAGAGAGCCTGGACACTTCTGCTAGCAGCCTCGCTTGCTGCCTACAATTCCACCATCAGATCCCCGTATTTGGGCAAAGTGTGTGTCCCGAGGCCCCTGGGCTGAGAAGGGCAGAAAGACGAGAATTACAGGCATGTGGTGCCCTCCGTCTTCCAGAGCAGCAGGAAGGGAGGGAGCCCAGGGATCAGTGAGGGGCAGGGACCAGAACGAGGAGGCGCTTTCCTGGGTCCTACAGAGGGTTAACACAGTCAGGCAGCCAACCAGACCCTGTTCCCCACCCCTAGTTGCCCCTCCTTCTGTCCCTGCCCCCAGGCCCCTACTTATATGTATGGTCCTGGAAGGGGGCAGGCCTGCAGTGAAGGCTGGGTGGGGCTGGGAGTACCTACCCCTCACCCGGGTCACCCTCTGAGAGGGTGCTGCAGGCCTCAGCGGATTAATGGTGCGGAGGCCATTCATTTCCTCTGGCTGGGAGATAGGCCCTGCCACACAGCCCCCCATTGTTGGCCACCCTTATCTCAGGAAGTTCCGCTGCCCCATCCGGAGGAGGCAGCCGGCCCCCCACGCCCTGGCCTCGCTTTTCCTTGCCTCTTGGAGGCTGGAGAGCTTGGCAGGCCTGGATCACGGATCACGTGGTTGTTGATGCGTGTCTCCCACCCGTGGGAAGTCTGGGGCACCAGGGAGGGAGGAGCACGGCAGGGTCTGGGCTCCTCTGGGTTTCAGAAGGGGGGTCCTGGAGAGGTCAAGGAAGGAATTGAGACGGAGGGTAGGAGGAAGTGGAGTAAGGAAGCCCAGTGCACAGGGAGCCCAGTGCACAGGCACAGGGTGGTGTTGGGGGCAGTGGGGGCGCGGCTATTCCCCTTCTGTGAACCTGCCTTAGAGGAGGGCACGCAACCTTGCCCAAGCCGGCCCCTGTGCCTGAAGGCTTCCTCCAGGTGCTGGCACCCACTCTAAGGTGCAGCATGGACACTAAGTAGCTCCTCTAGTAGCTCCTCTCTATTCCCCTACTCGTCAGGGTCCCCACCCAGGCTCCCCCAGCCCCTGTGCTTCACCCAACCTGCCCCAAACCCTGAGCACCCAGTGTGGATGCAGGTCGCTTAGACTGGACATGTTTTGATGGTGGAGACCCCCATGGCTCCAGGACTTGCCCTGCCCCCACCCTCTCCACCAGCCAAAGAGTTGGACCCAGGAGGGGCTGCAGGCTCTCTAGGTCCCCTCCCCACAGGCTTGCCTCCCCCATCAGCCCACCTGCCCTCCCACCACCACACTTTTGGCCAAGTGTGTCCCTCCACCTGGGATGCTCTTTCCATGTCCCTCCTAGCAAAAGCCCAGCCACTCACTCAGGACTGCTCAGGGTGGCCCTCCTGGGAGCCCCTCTGAGCCCACGACTGATGCCTGGGGGCTTCAGCAAATGCCTGTCTCCTTTTTTGACCAGAACAGCTCTACTCAGTAAATTGTTCAATTAAAGGTTCCACAACTTCAGAAAAGTTTAAAACAACTGGGTTCACCCATCTTCATCCTCAACCCTTAACCCTCTCATGAACTACCACTCAACTGAGCATCTGGGGCATCAGAGAGGAAAGGTCCCTCATTTTACTAAAGGCTTTCAATACCTTACCCCAAAGAAGTGACCTACTGGAGGGCATTAGGCAGTGTGAGAGAGGTAAATGGTGATATTTGGGGACAAAGGGTCTACCCCTTTGGGGATACTGTTTATATCCTCAGTCCCTGAAGCAGTATCTCTCTCCCATCCTCCCAGTGTCATCCCCTCCCCTCTAAGCAGGAGGTGGCAAGACTGGCTGAAGGCAACAAGACAGCCTGGTGCCCAGGCTGAGCTGTAGTGGGAGGGTAGTACCAGCTGCTCCAGGCTCTGGCTGCTAAAGGTCAGTCAGGCCTCTTGTCTCCGTCTTCATTTGAGGTGGAAGGAAGTGGGAGTTACTTAGCCACATGTACCCAAAGGCATTATCTGAAAATCAGGAGGTCAGTGAGGTGGCCATCGGCATAGTCCAGGGGAGAGATGGTGTGGCCTAGGCTGGGCAGTGAGGGGAAGGGGGAGTGACATCTGTCATGATCTCCCGTGACCCCGACATCACACAGGAGAAAACCAAGGTCATCCAGCAGCAAATCAGGGCTGTAGCGAGGCCCTGAGGCAAGTCAAGCTCTGTCCTCAGCCCCTTAGCTGGACCTTGGTGTCTGAGACCTTCTGCCCAGGTTGTCCTGACTTCATGGGACGCCCCCTCATGTGTGGGTTGGTAGGACAGCAAACTCCGCGGGGCTCCAGGTGTGACCCACCTCCAGTCCCTTCCTGGCTCCAGAAAGTCTGGAGCCCTGGGAAGGAGCATCCCTGGCCTGGGCTGGCCAGCGGGAGAGGCCTGGCCTGTCAGCGCCTCTGTGGGCTGAGACACTGGGAAGACGGAATCCCTCTACACCAAGCTCTCATGTGCTGAAGCCATGGTGGGGCCAGAAGGAACCTTGGTGGTCATCGGGGGCATCGAGAGGAAAAGGTCCCAGAGAGGGCCATGTCTTGCCCCAGGACACACAGAGAATCTGAGGACACACAATGGACAGACAACTCTAAAGGATACAGTTTTCATATCCATCCTCACTCTGACTTCTCTGCAGGGCTATGAGGGAGGCAGGGATCATGATCCCCATGGTACAAAGAGCGAACTGAAGGTCAGAGAGAGGAAGGGAGCTGCGCGCTGACACAGTGACGCAGGCTGTATGTGAACCCAGGTCTGTCTTATTTTTTATTCCAAAGTATTTTCCAGTTCCCATTCTCTCTCTTATTCAGTGATTGCTGATCAATCAGCCAAGTTTCCCCAAGCACCTAGCAGTCGGGTGCATTTCCCAGAGAGCAATTGTCCACACTCTTTGCCCTCAAGTAGCTCCCTGTTTGGAGTGCCTAAGGCATTAGCATATGAAAGAGGGAGGAGATGGAGTGGACTGGGGGCTGGGGCAGTCAAGGAAGACTTCCTGCAGGAGGTGGCATTTCCAAAATGATTTGAATGAGGGGAAAGATAGGAGTCCATAAGGCATGTATGAGGAAAAGGCTGAGGTATGGTGGAAAGAGCTCTTGATGCTAGATCCGACAGACCCAGATACTAAGAAAATCCCAGCCCCTAGCACTGGATCTGGCATCAGGAGTCAGTTGAATAAATGAATGACTCTGATTTCAACAGATGACTAGACAAGTCACCCCATGTCCGTGACCTCAATTTCCTTATCTGTGAAATGGGGAGAACTATAAAACACCCCTGACATGACTACTGAATTCAATTGGAAAATATCTGTAAAATGCCTTATATCGTGATTGGTACATGATAAGGTGCTTAATATCTTAAGACATGTCTATCTTCCTTCATTCACTCCTGTGCAGCTTTAAAAAAAAAAACCCACAAAGCTGCTGGCCCGCTCTGCAAGCCCTTCTCAAGTGTTCAGACAGGAATGTACATAAAATGGAAGGCTTGCTGGGCCAGACTGAAGTAATGTCATTTTCAGAAGCAGCAAAATGCAGC
>PVJC01014769.1:20000-35971 GCA_004026665.1 Murina feae
TTTGGTCAAATCCCACAGAGTCAGGAGCAGACTCAGGGCTAGAACCCAGGGCTCCTGGTCCAACCTTTCTGCTCCCTGTGATCAACTTGCTCAAGTCACATGCCAGCTTATTGATGGAGCCTCTGCTGTTACAGGTCCTCCTAGCTGGCTCTGGCCGAATGGGCCACACTCAGGACTACTGAGCACCGGTTCTCAAAGTGTGGCCGCTGGGCCAGCAGTAGCAGCCTCACCCAAGAATATGCTAGACATGCCATTTTCAGGCCCAGCCAAGACTCATGAACCAGAAACGCTGGGAGCGGACCGAGCCGTCCATATTTTAATGAAGTCTCTAGGTGATTCTGATGCGCACCAAGTCTGAGATTCACTGTACTGCATCACCCCAGTTTCCACATCTGCACTTCTGGGAAAATTACAAGGCCTATCGCAAAAAGTTGAGCCCAGTATCAACTAACACATGAGCTGGGTGTGTACCTTGTGCCAGGCATCCTTGTAAGCCCTTTACCAACATAACTGATTTAACTTCACAACTCTGTACAGTGGGAACTAATAGTACCCTTCCTTTCACAGATGAGGAAATGAAGGCACAGAGAGGCAGTGTAGCTTGCCCAGGATCACACAGCTCACAAGTGGCAGAGCTGTAGAATCCAAGCCCTTGACAGGCTAACCCACGGAAAGCCCCCAGCAGAGGGTCTGGCTCCTAGAATGTGTTCCGGGCAGCCTGAGGAAGTGATGATATTATAGTATTACTTCACCTGAATTTGAGATGACGATTCCCATTTTGTAAATGTGAAATCGGTTACCTTGTCAAGATTGAGAAGTGAGTCAGCTGCAAAGGCTGCCTCGGTGTCGGAAACCCCAGAGCAGCCCACAGGTCCTCACCATTCATGTAACTTTGAGGCCACAATAAGCCATCTGATCTTCTGGAAACACCTCAGTGTGCTGTAGGGTACACATAGGCTCTGACAGGGGTGAGCTGGACGCCTCGTTTGGCCACTCAGGGCCTATGTGACCTTGGACAAGTCACCTCACCTCTCTGAACCTTCTTCTCCTTATCTGTAAAGTGGATGATGACAGCCTTTAACCTTGCAGGGTCCTTGTGAAGGTTGGGGAAGATGACATTGTGCCCAGCCCAGAGCAAGCACAGAGCTAGCCATCAACAAGCAGCTTCACCCTCTCTTTCCCCCCTCCCTGCTGAGACTTCGAGGAAAGACCAGCTCTGGACCCAGAAAAGTTTTGAAAGAAGGATAAGTAGGTTCCCAAATGATCAAAATACAATTGTCTTCTGCTTTTTCTTTTCTTTTCTTTTTTTTCATATTTCCCTGAAGAAGCCTCCCTGACCAGCGTTTCTGGGATGAGATACTGGAACTTGCTGCATCCACGTCAGGAGTCAGGGAGGAGAAAGCGTCCTCTCTGTGCCATCACCCCTGGCCAGGCGTCAGCAATCAGCATGAGCATCTGAGCATCCGCCTGCCTCGAGGTAGTTCAGCCTGGACATCTGAAACGCGTTAGCTGCCTGCTCCCTGGGGGCTGACCCTGCTTATTGAGAATTATCCCAGACAGAGCCACAGAGGATGGAGCAAACAAAGACCAGGTGAGGTGTGGCCACAAAAATGGGGGAGCATAGTCTCCAGAGCAGCCTCTAGGGACTCCAGGAGAGCAGAGGAGGATGGGAGAAAGCATGGGGCCTGGCCAGCTCCAGCCCAGCCATGGCTCCCTAGCTATGCAAACTGGAACTGGAGCTGGAGGATGGGAGAGGGTCTCTTTCCCTCTTTAGGCCTCAGTTTCCCTGTGTGCATTTTGAAGGAAGAGCAAGCAAAGCGCACCCTGAGGACCTTCCAGCCCTGACCTACAGTTGCAGGGCCCCACCTGACCTGGAATTCCCTGCCTCTGAGGTTTAGCCCATTGCTGGGGGAGGTGAGGGATAGGTGGTGGGAGATAATTCAGGGATGGAGAGCCCTGGTCCCCTTTCACGCCTGGACATCAGCGGAGAGCTGAGAGGCGGTGACAAGAACATGATACCAAGTTTCACAAGTCAGCAAGGTGCCCTCTCGGTGACCATAGGCGGTAGGGTGTCCCTCCCAGAGATGGGGGCTCCGGCTGTGCCAATGGCTGGGGTCAAGGCCCTCTTCCCTTTCTGGACCCACCACTCACCCTGCTGTCCAGATAGGCCACAGCTAACCTGCACTCAGCAATTTTTATTGACTCCTTACTCTACGGCAGGCCCTGTTCTAAACACTATGCTCGTATTTCACTGGGTGGCAGGGCCTGGGTGATGGACCAGCCTGCAGTCTGGCCCTCACCTGGCTGGCTCTGACATTGGCCTTGCTCAAGGCACCCACAGGAGTCAGACAGGCCGGCCTTAATCATGTCACTCAAGATCGATGCTCCTCCCAGCACTGTTATGATCAACACCAGACAATCTCCCTTTCCACTGACAGAAATGCTCTTGTTCCCCCCCACCCCCACCCCCCATTCTCTCCAGGGAGCCAGGTCTCTGGGAAGCTGCTGCCTGGTGGGCCTGGGATCTGAGCCAAGGGATGAGGAGGGCTAGTGCAGAGGGTGGTTCCCGCAGACCTTTGTGAAGCCCGTCTCCCCGCTGAGCACAGAGGCCCTCTGTGGGGCCTGGGATGGGCATGTCCCACAGTTCTTACTTTCTGGACAGTGCTGGGCATGCGCACGGCCAATAGGCTTCCCTGGACCTTGGCTTTTCTCTGGGCGCCTCACTCCTGGGTTACAGCGTCTTTCCTCGGGTGGTTAATGTCTCTGACGACCAGGCTGGAGAGCTGTGTCCTGAGTCAGGGAGCCTTTCGATTCATTCGCTTCTCAGAGCAACCTTATTGCTGGCATTTCTAAGAAGGGCCCAGAGACTGATGAGGGTTCGACCGCCAGTCAGTCAGGACCGAGTGAGCATGGATCCCCGGACGAGTCCCAGTTAAACAGTTTGTCACTTTCAAATATGAAAAGTGAACTACATAACTGCAGAGCAGTTCGAAGATAGAGAGACACAAACGCAAAAATAAATATACCTTGGTTTTGTTTCTCAGAGAAACTTCCCCTGCCCTTCCCCACCCCATTCTTCCCCGGGGCCTCAGCCATAATCAATACCTTCCCTCCTTTTGCCAACAGCTGCTCCCTGAGGAATAAGCCTTGACAGCAGATCCTGGAAGGCAGCCTCAGACCGGATTCTGGAAGGGCCTGGCTTTTCTTGAGGAACAGGGGAGCTTCCGCTCCAAAGAAGCTGTGTAAATGCAGGATATGGACCCTGCAGAGAAGTCTACTGGCCGGGATTCTACAGCCCACAGCCAGTCCCATCTGGTCTGTGGACTGACTGTGTGACCTTAGGCCAGTCGCTCCCCTCTCAGTTTCTTCTGCCGTGAAATGAAGATTTGGACTTGATCAGGTGGTTTCCCCACAGCCTGTGTCTGTCTGTTGGCTTCTCTTGGGCAAGGACAATGCCTTCTCCCCGTTAGTGGGCCATGGAACTTAGAATCAGAGGGCAGGGGGCAAGCTCCTGCAGACCACTCCCTGCCTGTGTGACCCTGGGAAGGGCACCACACTTCTCCGCATGCTGTCGGCCACGGGAAGACACAGATAAGGAACCTGCCCGCTGTGTGTCCCAGGGCTGCGTGGATCCCATGGAGGTGGCCCTTTAAGCCTCTGGATGACAGCCCGGGCCATTCCACAGGCTGTTACCTGAGGGTGCTCCCTGCTGCCCAGTGCCTGGCTCCATCCTGACTCGGGGTCCGGCCCAGGCTTGTGGATGGAGCCACTGCCTGCCCAGGGGCTCCCCTAGCCCTGGCAAGTGTGCGAACCCTGGGCCCAGCCCACCATGGGAAGTGTCAGTAAAGTGCCTGGAGGGCCTCAGGGCTGGTGACATCACGACCAGCAATTTCCATGTTGGAGCTCACAGAGCTAAGGCCATTTTGAAAAATAGTACTGCCTTTTCTCTTCCCTTTTCTTTTCTTTCTTTTTCCATTTTGGCTAAGGCATGGAATGTGGAAACTGCTGAATTACTGCAGGAAGGAGTAGAAGCTGAGCTCACAGGCTGACTCTGCTCTCTGGGCTCCTAAATGTGGGGTGGCAATAATGACCTGCTTCCGGTTCCCAGATGACCTCTCTGGACCCCAGCTTACCATCTGTTGTGTCCCCCCCAAATTTATACGTTGAAGCCTTACTTTCCATGGTGATGGCATTTGGGGGTATTAGGTTTAGGTGGGTCATGAGGGCGAGGCCCGCACAATGAGATTAGTGTAGTAATCTGCCTCTCTCTGGAGCACACAAAGAGGTCATGCGAGCACACAGTGAGACGACAGCTGTCTGCAAGCTGGGTAAAGGGCTCTCACCAAGAACTGACCTGCCAGCTCCTTGATCTTGGACTTCTCAGCCTTCAGAACTGTGAGAAATAAGTGCCATCCAGTCTATGGTATTTTGTCATAGCAGCCTGAGTGGACTAAGACACATGTATGAAACAGGCATAAAAACCCCTTCCCTGACTATTGCCGATTAGAATAAAATGCAGTAATAGCTACCCATCCATTCAGTCATGCATCCATCCAACCAAAGCAGACAGAATTCCTTGCCCTTGAGGAGCTAACATTTTACTAGTCGGGAAGACAGTAACCAAAGAAGCCAAGGATATGGAATATCCATGGATGATGGTGACTGTATAGAGGAAAAGTCCTCCGGGAGGGAGGACGGAGTGCCAGCAGGGAGGGGCCTGTTCACACTTTTTTTTTTTTTAAGATATCCTCACCCTAGGATATTTTTTCCATTAATTTTTTCTTAGAGAGAATGGAAGAGAGGGAAGCAGGAGGGAAAGCATTATTCCAAATTACTAACCAGTTAAAAGTTAATCTGCATTATTAAGCGTTTAACAAGTGATCCGAATTATTAACTGGTTAAAACTTAATCCGCATTACTAACTGGTTAATAATTAATCCATGTGGATTAATTTTTAACCGGTTAATAATTCAAATTAATTATCAACCAGTTAGTAATTTGGATCACTTGTTAACTGGTTAATGATTCAGGTTAACTATTAACCAGTTAGTAATGTGGATCACTTGCTAACCAGTTAATTATTATGGATTAACTGTTAACCAGTTAGTAATGTGGATTATTACTTTTTAACCAGTTAGTAATGTGGATTTTGTAATCGAAGAAAACACGATAATTTCAAGAGAAACATCAAAAGTGCTTTATTTAAAGTGATGTCCATCGCTAGCTACACATCTCCCCCATCTTTCAGGTAATTTGTGGATACTGTCCCACTAGAACTTTTCTCGCCTTGAGGCAGACCATTCAGAGACCCAGTTTTCCATTTCTTCATATGTCTTGAAGTGCTGCTCAGAAAGTGCGTGTGCCATGGATCAGAACAAATGGTAATCTGAAGGAGCAAGGCCTGGTGAATACGGTGGGTGGGTTAATACTTCCCAGGAAGATCTTTTAAAATGTTTTAACTGTTTTTGAAGTGTGTGATGGTGCGTTATCATGAAGCAAAATTACTTTGCCATGTCTTCTGGCCTATTCTGATCGTTTTATGATCAAAGAGTCGTTCGAATTGATTACGCTGTCGGTAGCGACCAGTATTAGCGGTTTCACCTGGTTTTGGAAGCTCATGATACACCACACCTTCCTGATCCCACCAAACGCAGAGCATGGTCTTCTTTCCGAAGCTCCCTAAGAAGGACCTTTGTGGGTGCTGATGGAGGTGAGAGGCATCCCCAGCTATGAAAGGACACTGGCTATGGTAGGAAGTGGGGTAGAAGTTGGAAATGACTTTGAGGTGTGTCTCCTGTGCCTCAAAACCTCTCAGCACCGTCTGGGCAAGGGAAGACTCTGAACAATTAAGATGGGACAGCCTCATCTTACCTGTTAGACTCCATTTAACAGGTCTTTACTGAATAGCTTGTTCATGTCAAGCACCAGAGAGCCTGAGGGTGCCAGGGAGAGAGCTCAGACTCAGTGCCTGACTGAGAAGAGTGGGTGTCAGGAAGGTGACCTCAAGTCCTGGCCCTGCCACTGGCTGACAGTGTGGCATGAGATAAGGCATGGTCTTCTCTGGGCCTCAGTTTCCGTGTCTTTAAAATAGGATGGCCAGCCCTGGCCAGGCAGATCAGTGGGTTAGAGTATTGTCCTGATAGACCAAGACTGTGGGTTCGATCTCCAGTCAGGGCACATGCAAGAAGCAACCACTGAATGTATAAATAAGTGGAACAACAAATTAATGTTTCTTCTCTCTCTCTCTCTCTTCCTCTCTCTATCTCATCAGTCAATCAATCAAATAGTCAGTGGTTGCTAGGAGTTGAGAGGAGGAGAAAAGGTGGCATGATTGCTATTGGGTATGGGGTTGCTTTTGGAGGTGATGAAAATGTCCTGGAAATAGTAATGATGGCAGCACAATTTTGTGAAATACTAAAATTCACTGAATGATACACTTAAAAAAATGTTATTAAAAAAGTGGTTGGTTGGACAAGATTACCTCTAAAAGAAGGAACGCTAATTTTTTTTTTGTGTGCCCACAATACCCAGGGCCTGGACTCAGCATTAATGTTTTATCTCATGATCTCCCAGGCTCCTACCAGTTCAGACTCTGGGATCCACCACAATGATATTCACATTGCGGTCACTCATCAGTAAGTCCAACTTGAGCCTTCCTGCAGGCCCACAGTGGCACAGAGACTGTTCCAGGAGCTGGCGTGTGGCAGTGAGCGAAGCCGACAGCACAGACACTGCAGAAGAGACCGAAGGGAATGCCTCTCCCTGCAGGAGCTCCGAGCCTGAGGGAGAAATCAGAAGTGCATGCTGTACCCACGAGTTATTTTCTTCAAGACCAGCGCCTTCCATTCCTTGTATGGGAAAGGACAACAACAACCACACAATACAGGGTGGCCCACAACTGTGGGGCCCTGCAGGGGGCTCCTGGCGTTGATCTGTTCCTTTATGCATGGGGGCCCTTGGCTGGGTGTTCAGGATACAATAGTGGGCAAGTCAGACCCAGCCCTCCTCTTAGGAAGGAAGACAGACTTAGAGCAATCAAGCTCACAATGAAGAATTTATTCTCATGATCGTGATTGTGATCCGCAACGTGGAGGAAAAGCACGCAATGTATTGAATGGCTTAACAAAAACACTGGCGAGGCTTGAGGGTGAGTAGGAACAATGAAGGGGTGTGGAGAGGTGTTGGTCATGGCCCTACCAGCCTGAGAGGAAGGCCAGTGTGGGTGAAGCACAGAGAACTAAGAGGCAGCCACAGCAGAAACAGGCCGGGCTGACATGCAAGGCCTTCAAGGTTGGGGGCCATACATACCACTTATGCCTATTGTCCCTACTCTCTCTCTCTAGTGTCCCAGTTTGGACAACAAACGGTACAGCCACCCTACTTACAGGTCACATTAAGGGGTCTGTTCCAAGGACACCTGGTATTCCAGGAGGCCTGACCATCACCCTCCCTGCACGCCCAGAAGCAAGGCCTGCCAGCCTGGGCGGCACCGTGGTTGCTAAGCTGGATGATGTGCGAAGAGCCTTGCTTGGCAGCCCCTGACCAACAGGTCTGCTTCTCTCCTCCCAGGCAGACCCTGCTGCCCCCTTGCTGGCTTCCCCTTCTTCAGTATCTCGAGAGGAGAGCTTTTCCACTAGGTCTCAGGCCAAGCGTGGTTCTTGGCTCCAGGTTTAATGAGCCAGTCTCCGGCCGTCCCCACCCTCGGCCACTCCCTAAGGACCGGCTCCAGGACTCAGCTGTGGCCTCACGCTCTTTCCACTGTTGCTTTTTATTTTTGCCTCATTATTTTCCTCCCTGTGTGACTCTCTCCCTCTGCTGGGCTTTTGTCTATCTTGCCCTCATTCTCTTTTTCTTTCCTTTCTCCAGGGTAAGTTGGCATTGTGGAAAAGTATGTGCTTTAGGACTAATGGAATGGGTTCAAATGGTAGCTCTGTCACCTGCTGGCTGTGTGATCACCGGCAGATATATCTTCCTCTCTGAGCTAACTTTGGGTTTGATGAAATGGGATGTCCTCCTTCCTCCTGTTTCTCTGGGAGCTTGTGAGCTGAGCTGAAATTCATCAAGTGTTTCAGGGAAACAGTAGCTGCTCAGCGAATGGTAGTTTTGTCTCCCGTTCCTTTTGCACTTTCTTCGCCCTGACCTTCTGCATGTTTTGCTCACTTAACCACAAAGCAAGAAACAAAAGCCCTCCCTCTGGACCCCAACCACCTTGCTCTCTGGGCTCAGCCCACCACACCCACACTTGAGTGGAGCCAACAGTGTCAGGACCGTGTGCAGCCTGCTCACGGCTAGCCCTGTGGCTGGAAGTCATGGCTGGGCTTTTCTGTCCTGGGACCCCCAGGGGACGTGGGATTTATCTTCTGAGCTGGGCTGTGACGGAGGCACAGAGTCGTTGGGGGAAGGACGAGTGGGGCAGCCTTTCAACATTGCCCCTGGCCTACAGACTTCTCGTTGTCCTCCCACATCACACCCTGCACTTTCTAGACCCTGAGCAATTGCTTGTGTCCCTTACCCGACCTGGAGCACCTCCCGTTCCTTTTCTCTCATTTTGGGCCTTACACCTTCTCTGGGGCTTAAATGTGACAGCAGAGGAAGCTGAGCTCAGATTACCTTTCTAGAAGGTACTGGGCTTTGTGACTGCAGCCTCAACAGAACCTCAGAAAGTGGGGGCGATAGAAGGGGAGGATGCTTTTGCCATCAGAAGTGGGAGGGAAACTGAGCAGGCCAAACTCGGCCTCCCTCTCCCCTAGGGACTGTGGGGGATCTAGAAGCCAGGGAATAGATGCAGAGTGACTGGGGGTGCGAGTCCCAGCTTCTCACTTTCTGGCTGGGTGCAGATGGATCACCCCCCCAAGCCTCTGCCTTCTGGACTGCAGAGTGAGAGCAGTAACTCCCAGTTCAGAGCATTGTCAATATTTGAGATGGGGAGCACAGCGTGCTAGCCCAGAGCCTGGTACACGGTGGAGGCTGTGCTAAGGGTGGTTTTATCATTGCTATTGGTGCTCTGGGTGGGTTGATGTTCGGAGCAGGAACTAGGGATTCTGGGAAAACGCTTCAGACAGTGGGGGCTTACCAAAGCCTAGATTCGGGCCTAGAGCCGAGGGGGTGGCAGTGAGAGGGGCCACTCCTCCCTGGGTAAGGATTGTGTAAGTTGTCATGTCTGTGGGGCATGACTCAGGGTCAGCCCAGCAACACCCCAAACTGCTGGTGTCTTTGGCCTGGTGACCTGCTCTTTCTGAGTTCAGTGATGATTGCTTAGTGCTCCTCCTCTAAAGCTCTATGAACTCAAGAGGGGTCACCTCCCAAAGCAGCCTCACTCCCATTTTATTAAAGGGTCAAGCAGCCTTCGCTGCAGAGTTGAGCTCTGCTCCTTGCAAGACTCTGTGCTGGGCACAGGACTCACAGATGACCCTGAGCTGGCCCTGTGCTCAAGGTGTCTGCAGCCTGCTGGGTGAATAGACATGGGCGGTCACCTGAATGAGGAAAGCTCTGTCACTGATCCCCAGGGTGACTTTGGACAAGTCACCACATAGCTCTGGAGCTCCCCTTTGCCCATGTGTAAGGGAAGGAGTTAACCACAAGGATGATAGCCTGTGGCCAGGCCCACAGTCCATCTGGTCCCAACAAGGTGGCTGGGTAGCCCATCCCCCATACCTCAGCCTCAGAGTCCACTGACATCATCCCCAACCTTCTCTGTTTCCCCGGCAACCAGGGTGCTGGTCGAGGCTCCCCAGGGGTCCAGACCGTCTGGATTTCCTTACACATAACTGTACCTCGTCCACATTTTCACAATTAAATTGTCAGTTTGGGTTAAGTGTTGTCTGCTGATGCCTGTCAACCTCTCTCTGGCTCCCCTCACTCTTCACCCAGAGAATGACTTGCCCAGTCCCTTGGTGCTGTGGAAAGAGGCAAGGATGCGAGCAGGAGGCAGGAGGTCTGGGTTCCAGCCCAGCTGTGCCACACATCTGCTGTGTGGTCTTGGGCACGTCACTTCCCCTCTCTGGGCCTAGGTTTCCCCATCTTAAAAATAGGACTAATCATCCCTGCCCAGCCTCGTTCCCTCCCAAGGCAGCTGCATGTCTCAAAGGAGCCCATAACTGTGGCAAAGCTTAGAAAATTATACAGCTCAGCTCAGGGGCCAGGATGGTTCCTAAAATGAGCAAGCAGACCTGGAAAGTCTTCAGCTGATAAATGGGTAAGGTTAGTCCCCACTCTGACTGCAGGTCTGGCCTCCCCACATCCTATTCTTAGACTGATCAGGAAGAAAAGGTGTTCTTCACACAGGGCCCGGACCAAAGATGCAGAGCGGAGGTACCAGGCCAGAGGCTCAGGGGCCCTGCTTCCCATGAGGGCTGTGCCCGCTGAGTCGCCAGGCTCCTCCTCCCCACATTGGCCTAAGCCATTCCCGCTTCCATCCCAACTTCCCCTCTCGAGTTCCCAGGACTCTCTCCCCCCTCCCTTCCCAATCTATCCCAAATCTGCCCACACTGCAGTCCCATACCTGACCTTGCCCTTTTGGCCTCAGACCTCCTACCTGACGCCCTTGGCAAAGCCCCTGCTCCTCAGCCCAGTATTCAGATCCCTCCCTGGTGTGGGCCTGTCCTCCTCCCCAGTCATGTTCCCTCCTGTCGCTCTTGATGCCAGCAGCTCCATGCCCTCCACTTACCCTTCCCTGAAACCAAGCATGTCCCTCTTGTCTTTGCTTAAGCTATTCCTGCTGCTGGGTGTGGCCTCCCTCATCCCCAGCCACCTGACAACTCCTCCCCCACCTGCACATTATTTATACAGACATGAATGCTAAGTGCAAATGACCTCGCCATCTGGAACTGTTTATGTCCCCCGGAGAAGAGGAACTAACCTTTATCAAGGGCTGATTACATGCAGAACATTTTACCTATATCATCTCTTTAAGCCCCACAGCAACCCGAGGTGGTACGTTTCACTCCTCCTATTGTCCAGATGAGAAGACTGAGACAGGAAGACTTTCCCAAGGCCATAGAGGTGGGGTTGATCCCGGAACCCATGCTCCTTTTAGGCCCTGAGGGAACACTTCCCTTAAGATTATGCTTGTGGCTGGCGTTCTATGTACATGGATTTGCTATTAAGGGAGGTTGTGCTGCTTTGCAGATGTCAGGGACGCAAGGCTGTCACATAGAAAAAGAGGACCCAGGAAGAGAGCCGGGGTCGCAGGGGAGGCATGGATCTCTGCCCTAGATGGAGGACAACCTTCCCCCAAGCAGAGCCGCCTCGTAACGGAAGAGGCTGGGGAGAAGCTGTCAGGTGGCTAGGGATGGGGAAGGCCACTCCCAGCACCAGGAACAGCTTAAGCAGACAAGAGGGACGAGTTTGGTTTCAAGGAAGGGTAAGTGGAGGGCTTGGTGCTGCTTAGGAGTGAGCTCCCTTCTCTGGGGGGCATGCAAGCAGAGGCTGGGTGAGGACATGACATTCATTCATTCATTTGACAACTTTGGAGCAACTGCTGTTCTCTGGCCCTGATGGGGCAGCAGAGATGCAGTGTAGGTGAGACAAACCCCATCACTGACTGCATGCTGATCCAGAGCAATGGAGATGTTTATAGGGGGTCTGATGGCCAGAACGTCAGGGGTATAACAGGGTGAGTGGCCAGACTCTGAAATTCTAAAATGATCTTAGGCAAATGCATATTTTTAGCTTCTAGCTACTTAAGCCTGGCCGATTCAGGTATCTCTGGCTATGGAACAAATCATGTCAAAATATAGTGGCTGACGGGGCAGATCTGCTGACCTCACTGGGCTGGCTCACATGGCTGCGTGTGACTGGTGGGTCAGCCAGGCCTGGGTTCTGCTGGGACGGGTGGGCCAGCTGGGCCTCTCTCAATTTGGCCTCAGGGCCTCGCTCTGCACTGGCCTCTTACTATTTAGTAGTCCAGCCTGGGCTCTGACCTGAGGCTGGGCTAGGCCGGGCTCCAAGCGGGTGAGAGCAGAGCTGCAAGGCCCCTGAGACCTGGGCTTCAGAGCATGGACAGCTTCATTCCTGTCACATGCATTGGTCCCAGCAAGTCACGAGGCCAGCCCAGATGAAGGGTGGGGAAATAGACTTCATCTCTGAGTGGAGTCACATTTTAAAGGGTGTGTGTGTCCGGGGCTGCAAGGAATTGGTGTCATTAAATAGCTACCTCACTGGCCTTCCCCAGCAAGAGCTCAGACCAGTGACAAATTGCTCTCTTCTCTCAACCTCAGCTTCTCTCTGTGTGCAAAAGAGGCACTGGGTATGGTGGGTCTGTGTGTGTGTGTGTGTGTGTGTGCAGGGTGAGCCCCAGGTGTAGAAACATTGACTGTATTATATCAGAGAAGTGTAAGCTCAACTGTGAAAGGAACTGGCAACTTGGACTCGAGTCCCATTGGCCCACTACTTGCCATTCATCTCTTTCAGACACTGCCCCCTGGCCATTCCCAGTGCTCCCTCCCCCATGACAATAACTTCTGCCAGTCAACGGAAGGGCATGTGACTCAGTCAGGCCAATCAGCTGCCTTCCCTGGGACAGATACCGAAACCCAGAGAGACAGAAGTTCTCATTTTCTTGGAATTCTGAACTGAGGCTGTTGATGGCCACATCCCAGGGGTTAGAAATGAGGTCCACATCCGCTCAAAGAGAGCAGCAAGAAGCAGAAATGAGTTTTAGACGGCACTCCTGGGGGGCACCAGAGCCCCATCACCAGCCCCTCTAATTTTTCCCCCAGCTGCATAAGCCAATCAGTGCTCTTATGTGTAAGCTACTTGATGTTGAGTTTCTCTCTTGGAATTGAAAGAGACCTGAGACACATAAGCATTGTCCCCTGAGCAGCTATCACCACTATCAAACAATGGAGAGTTGAAAGCAGTCTTTCAGAAGTGACACGCCCTCAGTAGACATGATGGATGGCATTTTGTTATGTGCACCCAGGAAAGAACCCTCTGGGCTGGCCTGGCCCTCTAGCGTGTTCCCTGATGCTTGTAAGACAACAATTGCTTATCCTCGGAACAGACGTGGAGAACTAACCCAGTGGGCAGAGGCTCGGTGGCCCTCAGCACTGGGTTTGCAGCCAGGCTCTAGCACTCACTGATACGAGATCTTGCAGAAATTACCAGGCAGGCCTGGGCTACATGTGCTCACCTGCAGAACCAGGCCTGTCCCACCCACAGGCACAGAAACTGCCTGGCACACAGTAGGTGCTTTGTCAACAATGTTATTTCTTTCCCTCAGTGTTGTCTTCCAGGAACCTTGGGAAGGAATGGTGCAGTGGTTTTCCTACTGTACAGATGATGAAACCAAGGATCTCAGAAGCTGGGTGGCTTGCCCAGGCTCACAGTGGGTAATGAAGGAGGAGACTCTGGGACCCAGATCCAGATGCTATAATGACATGCCTGCTGCTGTTTGATTGCCCCCCTTGCCTGGAAGCTCTGGCCTCATTGGGCAGCCCAACCCCTGGGCTTCTCTGCCCAGACCCCCAGTTTACCTTCCTAACTAAGAAGGCTTTTCTAAAAAGCACCCCGCAGTCTCATTGTGTCCACAATGTTCATGTCATCCTATGATACAGGTAAGACCCAAGACCTGGATTCTGGAGCAAAAAAGTCCTTGGGGTTATCCAGTTTCACCCCCTTACTGACAGATGGGGTGACTACAGCTCAGAGAGGACAAAACAATGATCGGCTGTTACACAGCAAACTACTGATGGGACTAAGAATACAACCAGATTGCCATTCCCCACCCCTATCCAGGAGACAGCTGACTCACCCCTACCCATCTCCACCAAGGTCTTGGCCCCAAGGGAGGGAAGTCGAGGTGAGTGGAGGCTGTCAATAGAGGTCAGCACAGCAAAGGAAACTGGCTTTGCCTCCCCCCATGCTCTTTCATCCTGGGTGCCCCCTGCATGGGTCGTGTGCAGGTGTGGGGGTATAAAGGTGTGTGCCCTTGACCAATGGCAGTCAGGCAGGGGCTGAGAAGCCCGCTGACAGAAGCCCCCAGCACATCTGGGCGAGCAGATAACCAGAATCACCAAGGATCACAGAGGAGAAGGAAAATATATCAATGTCCACAGCAGTAGCACCCAAGAGCATGCCTACCCTGCCCAGGTAAGAGCCCTCTGGGGCAGGCTTGCAGTCCAAGTGGACAGCATAGGCTTGACACACAGTAGCCCTTAAGGAGGCCCCAGACCGAAGGAAGGAGGAGGAACAGAGAAGGGGAAGGTCAGCTGGTTCTAACGATGAACAAAAATTCTTCTCACCGTGTCTTGAGGAATACCCGGATGTCTGAGGTGGTAAAGTACACCCTCTTAAACAAATGGAGAGCCTGGGGTGCAAGGAGGGGCAGACCCTTGTCCAGGCCTCCCTTGACTCTCAATCCAAGGTTTTGCCATCACTTCCTCCTGCCCTGATTCCCACCCGGGGCAGGGCTGTTCCAGGCCTAGCTGATGCCTAGCTCTTGATTCTGGAGACAGAGCAGAGTAGCTGGGAGGAGCCCAGGAAGGGTCAGGGCTGTGCTTCAGGACTCCTGGGATCTCCTGGTTCCCTCTCAAGACAATCGAAAGTCACTATCCTCCGCTCCTGTTTCAATGGGAGCCACCAGCTCCATGTACTCGCAGCCAGAGAGATCTGGGTTCAAATATCAGCTCTAATGCTTTATTGATTTAGAGATTGGCTGCCTCCTGCACGCTCCGTACAGGAGATTGAGCCTGAAACCCAAGCGTGTGCCCTGACCTGACTAGGAATTAAAGGAGAAACCTTTTGGTGCAGCACGGGAGGACACCCAACCCACTGAGCCACACAAGCCAGGGCCAGCTCCTCCCTTTGAGCCTCAGCTTTCACATCTATGAAATGGGGATACTACACTCCATCTCAGAGGACATAAAGGGTCTGATGGGATTGTATTAGTCCCATTTTATGGCTGAGGAAACTAAGGCTTCCCGGAGTATAAGCAACTTGCTCCAGATTGCATGGGTCAAAATAAAAATAAAATAAAATCACAGTATTGGAACCCAAGTCTATGTGACTCCCAACTGCCTTCTGTGCCTACTCTAGCTGGGAGCCAAAGGAGGCTCATGTAAAGCAACTGATTTAGCTTCTCAAGTGAGCAGACGGCTAGTCCGAGAGGAGGGTGCATCCCAATTGGACAGAGGCCCCCAGAATGCCTCTGGTTGTGAGGTGCAGAGTGTCTAGGGGTAGAAGATCGAAGGACACTCTTGACCCCTAGAGGCCTTGGTCCCCAGCCTCTTGAGTGCAGCAACCTTGTCTCCCCCACCCCTTCTTAGATGCCTTATCCAAAGCCCCACTGCTTTCCAGAAGCGTTTGTAACTATTGACTTCTCGCAGCCTTTACTGGCCGCAGTGCCCTGGGAGAAGTGATGGGGCTTCTGGATGCTCTTCTACCAGATAGCATGTGGTCACAAGGACATTCCCATGACTATGTGCAGGAGTGTATGTGCATTTGGCGTTGCCCGAGTGGAAACTGTGTGTGCAGGGAAACAGCGCGTGCTTGTGTGTGAACTGGTTGGGGGCAGTCGAAGGTGTGTGTGACCCTTTCATCCCTATGTGCTATTGAGAGTGTGTGGGCATACGGTGTATGCAAGCATCTCCTGCTTGTGACCATTTTGGGGGTGATATGTCCCAGCCCTGTGTGCAAGGTGCACTGACCATCCATGTGCAAAGGATACTTGTGTGGCTGAGTGCCTGAGGTGGGCGCTATCGATGCAGATGTGTTTGTTGTATGTGAACCGTTCCTGGTTTGGGCAGCCTGTGGGTGACACTTCATGGGCAGCTGGGAAGAACGGGGAAAAGAGTACCAGGAGGTTTGGAGGACCTGAGACAAGCCCCTTTCCATTAAGTGTATGTTTCATCTTCTGCTAATGAACTAGATCTTCCTTGGGCCTGAGAACCCTGGGGTTGGGGAGGAGTTGGAAACCATGGAAACCGCAGCACCTGACCCAGCAAAATGCGGAGGGACCTGAATCCTCAGCC
>PVJC01014770.1:0-35967 GCA_004026665.1 Murina feae
TCCTCCCCCACCCCCCTCCCCCACCCCCTGAATTGTCAGTCCGCTTCTAGAAGTTACCTTTTGTGAGAGACATTTATATTTACAAGGGATATCCCATCGGTTAGGGTACCTCCCTCTCTGTATCAGGAAGAGGGGGTTGACTAAATCTCTAGATGCTCATCAATGCAGAAGAAAATGACTTAATTATACCTCACAACCTTACCCTTATTTACTGTGCTTTCCTGGTAACCCCACTTACTGGCTCCCCACCCCCAACAACTTTAGCCTTCAGCTGAAGATGGTATTTAAGGTGCTGGATTCAGCCATTTTGGTGAGTTGCTCAGTTTTCCTGGCTCTCTCCCTCTCCCACCTATACAGTAGGCATGCATGTTGTTTAACTTCTGTTTGTTTTTCTCCTGTTAATCTTTTATTAGGGGGGAGGAGAAAGCTTTCAGCCCCAAACCTAGAAGAATAGAGGGGGAAATTATCTTCCTCCCCCATTCTCAACCTGCAAAGTTGAGCCCTGCTCCAAACCCTTTGCAGAAAAAGCAAACACAGCAGTTATAGGTAAGAATAAAAACAGCCACCCTTCTGGGGGAAGGGCAGGGGAAAAAAGAGATATATGTACTAATCTTTGTAAAACTTTACGTAATAAAAAAAAAAAAAAAACAGCCACCCTTTAGTGGCTCCAGGCCCTACACCAGGCTCTTTAAATATATTTTCTATTTGACTTGCAAAACAGCCCTGCAAGGCAGAGGTTATTCCCATTTTATGGATGCTGAGATTGTCTGAGGTTGATAGATTAAGCAATGGCAAAGGCTGGATTTAATCCTGTTTATTTGATCCAACTCTTTGGCTCTCTGTGTGGTTCTCTGAGTGTTAGCAGGTTAACTCAGCCAAGGGTGCGTCTCTGGACCTCAATGTCCTACTGACCAGACGAAAGAGGCTCAGCGGAAAGGATGCTGACAAAACCACTTTGGTGAAAGAAAGCCTTGGAACAGACTCAAAGGGCTCTAATAAGCAGCCGCAGGTGGTGGTGGTGGAAGGGAAGGGAGGGCCTGTGGGGCAATCCTGGGGGAGGGTCAGGGATGCTGTCAGCTGCAGGCATCCTCAAACTGCGGCCCGCGGGCCACATGCGGCCCGCCGAGGACATTTATCCGGCCCGCCAGGTGTTTTTGCCTCTGCTGCCTGTTCTGCTTAAAATATGTGCAGTGTGCATAGGAATTTGTTCATGGGTTTGTTTGGTTTTTGTTTGTTTGTTTTTTAGCTATAGTCCAGCCCTCCAACAGTCTGAGGGACAGTGAACTGGCCCCCTGTTTAAAAAGTTTGAGGGCCCCTGGGTGTCTGGATAGACTGTGGTCAAATCCTACAATGTGGGGGGGGAGTGCAATGGTAGAACTCACCTAAACAACTCCACTTCGTCATCCCCAAACGGCTTGTAGTCGTCCTTCCCAAACATGCTGAGGTAGGCAGCCTTCATGTAGATGTAGGTAGCCTGTGAGAGGCAGGGCAAGAGTCAGGTGTGAGGAGCCCACCTTCCCAGAACAGCTGTGGAGGCTTGTGGAGCCGCAGACCACATCTTACTCTGCCCTTGGAAACAGCTGAGGAAGCCACAACTCACGTGGCAATTCATTTGGCACAAATACCTCATTTGGTCCAGCATAGGAGCTAACATTATCCCCCAGCCCCAAAGGAGAAACTGAGGGAGCTGAAGCAGCTTGAGAACTTGAGCTGGGGGTTAAATCCAGGACAGGCCCATATGAAAGCAGCTGCCATCTTCTCCACTCTGAAGCAATAGAGAAAGCCTCTCAAGCAACCAGTGGATGCACAGGCAGTGCTAAGGCTAGGCCAGGCAGCAAGAGCTTCTGGGAAGCAATTACTTCCGACTGGGCCCCTGAAGGCCAACAGGAAGATTCACAGAGACCCCGAGGATGGACTTCCCAGGCAAGGGAAACAGCTGAGCATAAGATACAGATAGATAACATAAAGTATGGGATGCATAAATGAGGTGTGAGGCCAGAAGAGTGAGCAGGACCCTGGGCCACAGCTGTCTGAACTGGTGGAACTGCCTACTGTGTGCTAGGTGCTCTACATGCATCACCTCATGTGATCCCAAAGACAATGTCAGGGTAGGCACCCTCTGCTTCCTGGGACCTCAGAGCTACGTGGGGCAGAGGTGGGAGTGACCCCAGGTTTGTGTGGCTTTAAGGGCCTTGTCCACTGGATCCACAGTCACTCCTGACAGGAAAGGGGCAGCTGTGCAGAACCCCCTTCCTCTGCCCAGGGATCCTGAAAGCTGCGCCCCTTCCCGTAAGTCCTGTGCCAGAGAAGCCTGGCTCTGTGCTGCCCTCCAGTGGCGGAGCCTTGAACCACAGCTCCTGCTACTCCAGCTGCTGCCAAGAAACTACCTGCCCACCTGCCATTCATTAGCCCAGAAAGAAGTGTACTGGGTGGAGGAGGAACCGGAGCAGGACATCCTGGAGCCTAGTCTCTGGAGAAGGTGGAAAGCAGCTCCACCAGACAGCCCCACCCATGCTGACTAACCTCAGCACCTCAGTCTGCCCTTCACAAAATGCAGAAAAACTGTTTTGTGGGGTGTGGTGGGAAGGATCACCCCTCACTGAAACCTGTTCCCCATCCCATCTTCAACTCCCTGGTGTCATCCTTGCCTTTTCCCACTTCCCCACCCTGGCTAGCACTGAGTCACTAAGTCTTCATGATTTTACCTTCCCTCTAGCTCTTGGATCCCACTGGCCTTGAGGTATCATTCCCCTCAATTACTACACCAGCCTCCACAATGCTCCCTGCTCCAGACCACCAGAGATGTCTTTCTATTGTCCTAGTTTACATGGTCTTCTAACCCATCTTCCTGCCCCCCCTCCTGCCCCCTGTAAGCCATTCCCCAAACCATGCCAATCAGATCTTTTTATGTCAAATTACGTCAGCCCATCCTTGAAATGTTCTTGTGATATCCCATCACGCAGGATAAAACCCAAACCCCCTCTCTTGGCCTGCAAGGCCCCATCCAGTCTCCCCCAGTTTCCTCTCCAATTTCATCTCCCACTGTGTCCCTCTCCCTCACATCATTCTAACCACACTGGCCTCTGGGCCATTTCCAGAATACATCAAAGGCACCCAGCTTCAGGTGGTGGTGCCCAGCAACCATAGGAGGGAGTTCTTAAAGCCCAAATCGAAACCACAAGCATCAAGCGTTCCCTCACTGTCACACTAAAGCCAGAACAGCCACTCAGGGCCCTCCCTGACCTGCTCTTCTGCCAATTATTCCCCATCACCCCTTAAACTCACCTCAGGCCTTTGCCTGTGCCTTTCCTCTGCCTAAGGTGTCATTCTTTCTCTGCTGGGCTTATTCGTTGGCTTCCTCTAAGAGGCTTCTACTCCCCCTAGTCAGCTCACGCACCTTGGCCACCAGGAGGTAGGGTGGATGTGAACCCGTGGACATCAAGTTATTAAGGGATACATGGGGCACATTGATGGAAAACAGCAGCCGCCGCCTCTGATAGGAGTTCTGTCTCCTAGCGTTACCTGTTTTCCCTGATTCCTGTACTTTCTCTATTACTCTACCAGGGTCTGTGCAGTCAGCCCTTGTCTTCAAGAAGCTCCAGCAGCCCTGACTGGTGTTTCTCAGTGGTTAGAGCACCAACCTCTATACCAAAGACTCATGGGTTCGATTCTCAAACCTGGGTTGCAGGCTCAATCCCCACCCCAGTAGAGACATGTGTGGGAGGCAGCCAATCGAAGTGTCATTCTCACATCAATGTTTCTCTCTCTCCCCCACTCCTCCTCGCTGCTACTTTCACTAAAAATCAATGGGGAAAAAAAGATCCTCTGGTGAGGATTAAAAAAAAAAAAAATCTACAGCCAGTGGCTTAATGGGGATAGTTTCTCCATAGTCTCCTACACTTCTGCTCACAACCCTTCATCTGGGACAGTGAGCCTCTTAGCAGCACTCTGACTTCCAGCCTTTGACCTTTCTGTTCTCTTGACTTGGGGTGTCCTTTACTTACTCCACTTCCACCCTAATTCCTCCTCCTTCAAAATCAGCTCAGATGTCTCCTCTTCCAGAGGCCTGCCCTGTCTTTGTGGCTGGGTGGCTGGGCTGCCCAGGGCTACCTCTGAGCGCCCGTTTCCCTCATTGCTGCACGGCGTGCACAGCTGTCACCACCTAGTTTCTGGCTGAGGGAAACATGAAGGCGCCACAGGGCAGAGAGGGATGCCACAACCAAATCCCTAGAGCTGACATTGGGGGGCGCTGTGGTGGCCAAGGGCTGGAGGGTAGGAATGAATGAGGTCCCAGAACTGAGGGTGCTACAACCCCCACTTCCACAGGAAACCCTTCTGAGGAAAACATGAGCGAGGGGGCGGGGGCTGACCACCCCAAAGTCACACAGCTGGATACCGAGCTGACCCAACTAGACTTCCTGACACCTGGGAGGCCTGGGCCTCCTCCTGCAGCTCACAGCTTTCCTGTGTAGGCAGACCCAGCTGTCCAGCTTACTCCACAGGAAGGCTTCTAGGTCACCTGTTCAAAAGGTTCCTGGATGCCCTAACCGGTTTGGCTCAGTGGATAGAGCGTCAGCCTGCGGACTCAAGGGTCCCAGGTTCAATTCTGGTCAAGGGCATGTACCTTGGTTGTAGGCACATCAACAGTGGGGAGTGTGCAGGAGGCAGCTGATCAATGTTCTCTCTCATCGATGTTTCTAACTCTCTATCCCTCTCTCTTCCTCTCTGTGAAAAATCAATAAAATATATTTTAAAAAAATAAGGTTCCTGGAGTCTGTACCCTTACTGGGAGTGGGAAGCGATGAGGAATGAATGCTGGGCCCACAGGGCTGGGCTTGAGGAAGCACCTCTAGCAGCAGGACAAGCTGAGCCTCCTCGGAAGACTTGAGGGACAAGGGAAAAGCAGAGGCCTTTGAGTCTCACAGAGCTGGCTTCAAACCAGTCTGTCACCAACAGCTGTGTGAGTCAGGAAAGTCACACACCCGCTTAGCCACAGCAGCGCTGGTGTGCCCAACGGAGATAACTTCTGCCTTGTTAGGTGTGGCAAGTACTGGACACACGGTGAGAGCTCCTTCCCCAACCCCACCTGCCCCAGACCCAGGGAATTCCCTTTCATTCGGTCCCTAGGCAGGGGTACTGAAGAAGGACTTCCATGCAGAGGTAGGGAAGGATGAGAAATAGAGACTTAAAGGCATTGAGACATATGTGCTAAGTATTTACCAGATCAGTTGCCAATGATCTAGATGATTCTAAAACTCTGTTCAGAATTCTGTGCTAGCATTACTATGGTAATAATGGGTAATGCTTATTTCACCACTTACCTTGATACTATGTTTCACCTATGGTGGGCACCTATTTTGCTTTGTTTTGCATACAGGCACCAATTTAATCCTCCAAATGCTTCTTTTGAGGACATCACGCCATTTTTCTTCTGCAACCACCTCTCTTCTGCTCCCCATCCATCAGTCTTCCCACCCTCTGTTTCCAGGCATTGACATGCAATCTATGCAGACCAATGAGGCTGCATGGTGGGACTTTGGTTGAAACCAAAGGCGTGACGTGAGTTAGGGGCAGGCAACCCAGGGCCATCCTGCCTGTCACATGGAGAGAACCTGCCTGTACAACAAGGATATCATTGAAAAGCACGCAGCACAGGTAGAAAACTAAGCCCTGATGACAATTTCAATTCCTGCGTCTAGCCCTACCTGAAGTCAGTTTGCCTATAATTTTCTGTTGTATGAACCAATAAACCTTCTGTGTTTTAGACCAGCAAAGTCCAATACAGTGGCCACTAGCCCATGTGACTTTTAAAATTTAAAGTTAAATAAAATTGAGAACACCCGGTTTCCCAGTTGCACTAGGAACATTTCAGGTGCTCACTGTGCACATATGGCTGGTGGCTACCGTGTGGATGGTGCAGGACAGAACATTCCCACCAGTGCAGAGGTTCTACTGGATAGCTCTCACCGAAGGCAGTGCTAGCCATGTGTCTGTTCCTTGTGACTACAACTCCTGACTGAACATTACAGTTCTGACGTTTCTCTGCTCTTCACCATCTCGCGTTCCTTCCCACCCCGAGTCCTATTAGAAGTTATGGTTCTGTTTAAATTCCAGCTGGGACATCTGTGTTCAGTTAGGAGTTTGCCCTTGGTCTGGGGCCCATGGCCAATCTGGGTTGGCTCCCCACCATCCCCCAGCACGTGACGTGAGCCCACCTTGGACCAGGAGTTCTCCTTGCTGAGCAGGTCGGCGTAGAAGTAGGCCATCTTCCACTGGCCCTTGTAGGTGAAGCACCACATCAGCTCCCAGTAGCACATGTGGTGAAACTGCTTCCAGTGCTGCTGGGCCTCACAACACTCCTCGAAGCGCAGGATGGCCTGTGGGCACCTGCTGGTCAGCCTTTCAGTGCACCCCGGCCATGCCCACCCACCCTTTGCACCCACCCAACTCCACTGCAGGCCCAGCCTGCTCCAGGGCACATGGTCTACCACGGTGCGGGAGACGGGCCTCCATTCCTATTCCCCCAAGTCTCCCACTGTCAGGCCCAGTTCCTGCCTCTCGCTGGAGCTCTAGTCTTTCCACCACAAAGTGAAAGGACAGGATAGAGCTATCATGGAGGGAGAGCAGGTAGTGGAAAGTGTCAACATTAAAGCAATGTAACAGCATCTGTGCCTCAGAGCCAACTCCAAAGGTTTCCGTAGCTCCTACGGATTGAGCAGGATCTGGGGCATCTGTCCTGCTGCTGGAGGAGTCACAGCCAGGGCAGCGGGAGATCCCAGGACTCCACACTGCAGAGTCCATCCTGGGCCTTGGCTTAGTGCTGGGGTCTCTGCCACGACTGTGGTCCTCCCCTCTCCAGCCCCTCCGATGGCTCCCTCCCTTCTATGGAGCCCTCACGCCCTGGCATTCACCAGGTCCAGCCTGTCACCATACCCTGAGAAAGTGGCCCGTGTCCCTGCCTTACACAGCACCTCCCTCTCCAGGAGTGCTGCGTCCTAACCTCCCTGTCAGAACCCTCTTCTCCCTAGACTGCCTCAGAAGTGCCTCTCCCACTCCTGCTCTGCTGTCGGTTCTCTCTTGGGGCCCCCTCCCAGCTGGCCCTGGCCCTGAGTATATCTCTGTGCGTCTGACTGCCTACTGGCCTGGGAGACCTCATTACTTACGGCTTCAACGTTGCCTTTGATGGCTTCAATCCGCCCTGCAAAGAACAGGAAGATGGCGCCCTGCAAAGACACACGTGTGGGTCTGTGTGGGCCCATGTGGCACACATGGGCAGGGGTGTCTGGCAGGAGGTGGAGCTCACCTTAGGGTATCGCTTCAGGTAGGGCTTCAAGAGCTGCTCTGCTTCCTCGATGTTGACATTCCCGGTACCTGAAGGAGGTGGGGGTACAACACATGTCTCCACCACCACAGGTTCCTGTGATCTTCCCAGAAACCCACCAGGGCCTTCTCAGGGCCTCTGCTTCCCTCTCTGTGAAATGGGGATAATATTCTTCTATCTCTACAGTGATGTGAGGATTAAATAAGATAATGCAGATATTGCCTCTAGCATATCACAGGGCTCAATAACTAAGAGTCCATGCCCAGAACCCCAAGGAGCTGCCTACAGTATCCTCACACCCTCTACAAAGTGGGCATGGGCATCCCCATTTCATAGATGAGAAAACTGAGGTTGGGACCTACTCAAACTATGAGGAAGTGAGTAGTCAACAGGCTCCAGGACAGTTGAGGTGGCTCTGTTTGTGGTTCCAGTGCCCCATCCCCAGTCAGGGTGTGTAACCTCTCACCCCCTTGACCCCTGCCCTTAGAGCCAACCACACCCCAGAGGCTCTGCACTGGCCCCAAGGGCACTCCTACCGAGCACGAAGGTGAGGAAGGTGTGGTAGCACAGCAGCAGCATGACACAGAGCACTGCCCGGAAGCTGTGCCCCGAGGCGCCCTCCGACAGCTGCAGCAGCCCATAGTCCTGAGGAGAAGAGGCCAGGTTGAGGCCAGCAAGGCCTGGGCTCCCCAAGCCCACCTTGGGACCTACGGAGGAACAGGGGCCTGGAGGTGCTGCTGAAGCTGGGGGCAGGGTGGCGGACCCAGGAGGCCAGGTCAGCTGCTCTCACACTGTGCCACCCTAGGAAAGGGGCTGTCCCTCTCAGAGTCTCAGCCACCTTCCTGCGGGGAGCGCACACTGCTGCCAAGGCCACACTTCGTCCACAGCCCCTCGCCCATTCTTCCCCTTTTTCACCTGCTGAGGCCCTGAGCAGCCCTAGGCCTGGTAAGGGGCGGAGGAATAACAGGAGGCAGATAATCCTAACCCACAGGTCCAGGGCACAGATGGGACCGTGAGGGTTGTAGTCTGGGAAGGCTCCCTGGAGAAGGCGGCTCCAGAGCCTGGCTAGGGAGGAGCAGAAGCCAGACCACACTCGTATCCCTGACGGCACTCTGCCTCTCAGTCTGTCCTCCAGTGTTCCTGTGCTTGCTCGTGTTCAATCTGCCTCCCCTGCCTCACACCCTCCATGGCTCCCCTACTTCCAGGATAAAGACAGAGCCTGAGCTGGTGCCTCCATTCTGGCCTCGCCACCTCTCTTCCCGGCCAGGCAGGCTGCACATCGCACTTTGGCCGGCCATTCTCAAGCTCTTCCCTCCCAGCATCATCCCGAAATCCTACTTGTGACCCAAGGGCCTTCTTAAGAAAACAAAACTGAAAGGGACTGTCAGAGCCTCCCCAGTGTTTTCCCGCCCAGGGCCATGGGCCACAGGGAGCGACCAAGGTTTTCGAGGTCCACGGACAGGCCTGAGGATGCAGGGGGTCCCAGGGTGGTCTTCCCTTCTCGGTTCTCCATCTGTCTCCCTGACAGTGTCCAGGAGAACGCCTGGGCTCCATGCTGAGCCTGTCCAACATCCCTCTGGCTCTGAGCTCCCTTCCTCACGGAGGTAACGGCCTTGGCAGAAACTGGGTTTTCGTAAGATTGTTTGGTCCTCATAGTATTTACTGTTATGATTCTGTTCTGTGTAGCATATTTACTTTAAATAAATTTAAATAAAACTTATGAGCCATTTTTCAGAAAAATAGTATGTAACTAACAATATAGAGGCCCGTGCACATGGAAAAAACCAGCAAGGGCTAGAAAAAGTTCAAATTTGAGAAACACTGACTAGGTTTATTTATTTTATTTTTACTTTTTAATATTTTTATTGATTTCAGAGAGGAAGGGAGAGGGAAAGAGAGAGAGAAACATCAATGATAAGAGAGAATCATTGGTTGGCTGCCTCCTGCATGCCCCCAACTGGGGATCGAGCTTGCAACCTGGGCATGTGCCCTTGACCAGAATTGAACCCAGAACCTTTCAGTTTGCAGGCTGACGCTCTATCCACTGAGCCAAACCAGGTCGTGTACTGACCTGGTTTAAAAAAAAGGCCCTTGTTTTACTAAAAAGAGGCTCAATGTCACAGGGAGAAGGACATGCCTTCTAGGCTAAGCTCCTTCCCTCACACGAAGCCTCCTCCACCAGGGCGCCCTTCTTGATCTGCTACCTGGGTACTCAGGTTCCTGCCCTCAGTAAAGTGAGTCTGGTTTCCCCCTCAAGGCCTGATGCATAATAGGGCTTCTCTTGGCCACTTCCCAGACCAGAAGATAGTCCAGAGGAAGGGACTTGCTCTAGTTCTTCACCTGTCAGGCTCAGGAAACAAGCCCCAGGCCCCTGCACAGAGCTGCCTTTCACAGCCACCCTAGCCCCAGAGCCTCCACCCTGTGAGGTGACCAGGCAGGGCTCATGGCCCCTCTTGACTGGAGAGTAGACTGAAGCCCAGAGAGGTCTGGGCCTTGTCTAGGGAACCCATACCAAGGGGGGCTGAGCCAGAACTGGGCCCTCGGCCCCAGAGCCCCTCAGCCGCCTCTCATCTAGCTGAGTTCCAGCCCTGGAGCTGAGAGGGTCTAGGGTCCCAGAAAGCAGGCAATTACCTTGTTTCCTGAAAACCCCACAAACTCCAGCAGCCTCAAGATCCTAGTAGGAAGCATGGACAGCGTCTGCAGGAACAGAAGCAGGTGGGCATGTGCAAGGGCAGCTGCCCTTCCCACTCCTCAAACCCCGAGGTCCTGGGGGTTAGTTATCCTGGGGGTGCAGGCCCTGTGTCTGCAAAGCCAGGTTTCCTGGAAAGCCAGCTCCTCCAGACAGAGAAGTATGACAGTCGACAGGAGCGGACTGCGCCCAAATTCTCCCACAAATCCCAGCTGGGTCACCTTGGGCAGGTTACATATCCTCTCTCTGCCTCTGTTTCCTCATTTGTAAAATGGGAATAATAATAGCCCTTACCTCATGAGGTTGCAGTGCAGATGAATCAAATTAATACATGTACAGCCCATAGAAGGCCCCTGCACTTGTTAGTCAGCTATTGTCATTACTATACTGAACCCCTACTTTGGACCAGGGGCTCTCACTGCATTTGATTCTCAGAACAGCCCAGCATAAAGGGTTTATTGATCTTTTTGACAGATGGGGAAACTGAGCCACAGGTAAGTGACAGGACCTATCCAAGGCCCCAAAGCTCATCAGAGGTGGAGGCAGTCCTTGAACCCAGGACGGCCCGGCTATGACCTGACAAAGCATCCACTGCACTTCACAGCTGTATTTCTCAGCACTTGGCCCAGGACCCCAGGTCCCATCTAATATAATAAAAGAGTAATATGAAATTGACCATTACCCGAGACACCTAAGCCACTCCCACCAGCCAACCAGAGTGGCTGTATGCAAATTAGCCCAGCCAAGATGGAGGCCGGCAGCTATGGAGCTAGAGCAAACCAGAGGCTTCTGTTGCAACTGCCTGCCTAGACTGGCTGAGCCTCTGCTCACAGCCATGCCCACCAGCCAAAGCCTCCCAGCCAATGAGAGCAGCTGTATGAAAATTAACACAGCCAAGATGGAAGCTGGCAGGGCGGCTCTGCACTGGGAGCCTCTGTGGTCGTCATAGCTGTGCCAGGTGTGTCAGCTCAGTGGTAGGAGGGTCCAGCCTGGGGCCTCCTCAGGGCATCCAGGAGTGCCCGTCCCAGGTCCACTGCCTGCCTCCGCCCCTCAGGGGCCTCCACCAGGCGTGCGGGAGAGCGGGTCCTCCATGGGGCTTGCAGGAGCAGCCATCCTGGGTCCGCTGCCTGGCTCCGCCCCCTGGGGGCCTCCTTGGGGCATGCGGGAGCTCAGGGGGGCCTCTGCGGGGCGTGCAGGAGCAGCTGTCCTGGGTCTGCTGCCTGGCTTTGCCCACTGGGGGCCTCCTTGAGGCGTCCAGGAGTGCCCATCCTGGGTCAGCTGCCTGGCTCTGCCCTGGGGGCCTCCTTGGGGGTGTGCAGGAGCACCCGTCCAGGGTCCGCTACCTTCATCCGCCCCCCAGGGGCATCCACAGGGTGTGCGGGAGCGTCTGCTGCATAGTGCAGAGAATCCGAAACCAGTCCACTGCCCGGCTCCACCCCGGGTGTGTTCGCTCAGCAGTGGGGGCCCACCAGGTGTGTGTGATTGTGGACCCTCCTGTGGGAAACGTCCAGGCCTGCACTCACCAGCCCTCCCAACCCCCAGTGCACGAACCCTGAAGGGGCTGTGGGCAGCCTAAAAATGGCCCTCAGCCCCTCACCCAGGCTGGCCAGGCATGCCAGCAGGTAGACATCCCACCCCCCGAGGTGTCCCAGACTGCAAGAGGGCACAGGCCAGGCTGAGGGACCCCCACCCCCCAAGTGCACAAATTTTTGTGCTCAGGGCCTCTAGTTTTACATATGAGGAAACTGGACCTCGGAGTGGGGCTGGGACCCCTGCCCTAAGGCCTGCTCTTAGAACAGGCTTTGCCTGAAGTGGATAGAGCCGCTCCCACCCCCTACCCACTACCTCATGTCACACACACACACACGTGCGGGTGCGCACTCCTCCCAGGTGCAGGCATGGCTTTTCTGAGCCTCCCTGCTAACTCCTACTGTTCCTTCAGCCTAGAATGCCCTTCCCTGCCTAGAAAACTTCCCCTACCTATGGATGGTTCAAAATCCAGCTCAAATACTACCCCCCCGCCATGAAACCTTCCCCAACTCCCCCAGGAAGGAGTTTGGCTCTCCAGTCCCTGTGGGTCATCAGCTGCTTCCAGGCCTGTCCCCTTCCCTGCCATTGGTCCATGTTTAACCAATAGCCTCCAGGGCTGAAAAGGCCCTGGTTTACTGTTTGTCCATCTCTGGTGCTATAAATACTGCCACTATAGATTTTAAGCTTTCAACTTGACCTGGGAAGAAATGCACAAAACAGACTCTGGAGCCAGTGCCAGCACCCACTCCACCCCCACCCAAGCTGGTCACCCCCCAGGCTACAACCGGTCAGCTTCACCACTGGGGCCAGGGTTGGCACAGAGCCAGGAGCCCAGCAAAGACCATGTGTGCAGGGTGATGTGCAGGGGAAATTAATTTTGAGCCCAGACACTGGACATGGGCAGGGGCACTCCCACTCACCAGGTTGAAGGCACCCACACCAAGCTTCACGCCTCCTTCAAAGTGCCTGTGGTTCTCCCCCTTGCAGTATTGGGAGGACTGCACGAGGCTGTCCAGCTCCCTGCAGAGGGAAGCAAAGCACGGATTGGGGGCTGGGTGTCCTCCCAGCTGGGTCTAACAATGCCCCATTCCTAGCTGACCTCAGAAACTCTTCGTAGTAGTTATAACAATCCAGGAAGCTGGTATTTGCAACCACCTCTCGCTCTGTAATAACACACTCCTCACCCCTAAATGTCAGCCATATCAGCCAAAGCGCACCTGCCTTATCCATTACCCAGGCAGTTGCTTGTGCTCTGCATTTTGTCTAAAACACTTTCTCAACCTCAGCACTACTGGCATTTCAGGCTGAAGAGTTCTTTTTGGGGGGTGAGAGAGCTGTCCCGTGCATCGTAGGATTTTTAGCAGCATCCCTGGTTTCCACCCACTAGACGCCAGCTATGACAAACAAAATGTCTCATGGGGGGAATTACCCCAGTTGAGAACCACTGGGCTAACACCCCCTCTTCCTGGAGTCTCCTAGTTAGAATCCAGCTCTTTCTCCAGCCACACTGTACAAAGCCCATGTGACAGCCGCCCTGGGATGGCACAGAGGCTTTAAAGGTGTGCCTGCCTTTTTCCCTGCCTAAAGCGTCTTGAAGGCTTTTAAGCAGCAGATACTGACTAAGGCCTCTCTGCGACAGGCACTGAGGGACAGTAGGAAGCCGCCAAGCTGCTGCCCTCCCAAGTCTCCCACTCTGGGGGACAGACCACCAGGGGGTCTGTGACGGTAAGGTCGGCCTCAAAGGAGAACCCTGGGGCTTGACGCAGTCCGGGCTTCAGGGAGGGCTTCCCTAAGGAACTGACATTTGAGCTGAAAACTAAGGGATGAGGAGGGATGAGCCTGGCACAAAAGGAGTGTTCCTGGCAGAGAGAACAGCATGTCCAGAGGCCGTGAGATAGGAATGAGGTTGGCCATGACCCAGGACCTTATTCTAAGGCGAGAGGAGCCTTGGAACTTGGCAGGGGGTGACCTGACAAGGCTTGTGCTTTGGAAACATCACACGGGCCGCTGGTGGGGAGGCTGGAGGAGCCAGAATGCTCGTCTGCTTTTCCTCACACAGTTCCAGCACAGACCCACCATGGGTGGGGTGCCCACATACCGTCTGGTGTGTTACACCTAGCAATACCTTGCAGTGGGAAATGGTCACATTAAATGGGAGGAATAGAGATGATAAATGTCAATTCAAGGAAACTTTTCATGGAAAATGATTTTTAACACCAAACTTGGGGGTGGGGGAATGAGCTTCCAGAGCTCTTTGGATTTGGGAATTAAAATGTTTGTAATACCAGGTTAGGTAAAAGTGCTCTGTTTTCATCCATAAACATGGCCTCTGCCTTGCCCAATTCCTGGAGAGGTCAGGAAGGCTTCATAGGGAAAGAGGCATCTGGTGTGTAGGAGTTCTGCTGCTATTCGCAAAATTACTGTCTTTCCTCCTGCCCCCACCATACCAAGCTGTTTGTTCAGAATCTGTGCCTTAAGTGCCTAGTTCATGGTCAGGCACAGAGTAAGCAGTCAGGGAAACCAACAGACACACCCAGTAAAACCAGGAGAATAATATTCCAGAAGGTTGAGGTCCTGAGGGTGCAGAAACTTGCCCAGGTCACATAGCATTCTAGGCATCCTGCTTCCAGCCAGTGCCCTCCGCCTCCCACAGAGCAGCCTGAGAGGCACGGGCTAGCAGATGCTGTGCCCCAGGCCCCCTCCTAGCCCCACTCACTTGTAAGTCTGGTAGCTGTTTCGAACTTTGATGCCGCCCTTGATGAAGCTCACCATGTTCTCATCCTGCCAGGAGGGAGAGATGCTAAGAGCTGGGCCTGGGTGGGTAGCCAGAGAAAAATCATACAAGACTCTGAGCCCTCCCTAGGTCCAGCTCTATGAGGGGCTCTAGAGGGAGGGGGTCAGAGATCAGCCAAACCAGGTCTCCCTGCCCTTGGGACTTGATATGGGGTCTTGCTTACCAAACAAGACCTCCAAAATGCTCCCTTTGTTCTGGGAGAAAGGCCTGGAGGAGACGCTCCCCATGATTCCCCAGTGGTTCCCAGTCCCTCCTCTCCGTGGAGGAATGTGGGAAAGGAAGAGGGGCACTCATTTTTGGGTTGTTTGTGTTTTTTACAAGCTGGTATTTATCACATCTGTAATTTAAAGCACTAACACCTACAGTGCAGTTCCACTCCTGGGTGGATACCCAAGAGAAATGGATGAATGTGGGATGTGGAAGTCACCTTCAAGAACGTTTCCAGCTGCTCATAGCGGCCAAGAACCAGAAACAACCCAAATCCCCTTCGGCAGGAGAAGAATAAACAAACTGGTGTATTCACAGAAAGAACATCACACAGCCACAGGATTGGGTGAAGAAAGCAAGTCCCACACAGCTTGAGGCCTGACAAGCTCAACGCCAACTAAAACATAATATGCTGTTCAGACTTGACTTGGAAGATGAAAAAGCTATTTTTAAAAAATAGGATGGGGAGTGATTAAGATAAAACTCTAGCTAGTGTTTCCCCCCTGTGGAGGGAGGCAGAGCACAGGTGGGAGGGGTCCAGAGGGGAGGAGACTTGCTAGCAATGTTGTGTTCTCTACTTGGTGGGGGTGGGGGGGGGGTTCATGAGCATTTATTTATTATGTGTGATACTACAATAAACAAAATAAAAGGACATTCCTGGTGCAGTTATTACAGTGATCCTAATGAAGGATTAGGGTTAAATCCAGTTCTAATCACCAAAGGTCCAAAAATATAGAATAAATAGCAAAGAAAATTCAACAGCACCCCAACAGTAAAATTTATATGTGCTTTTCCACCCTAATACATGTATTTACATGACGATTATATGTGACAATTATAACCCAGACTTTTTGGTAAAATCATGAGGTGATGGTTCTCTAATCACCATGTGGGTAAGGAGCGTAGATTCCCATTCGGCCCGATCTGGGTTCAAATCCCAGCTCGGTCCTTTGCTAATCACGTGACCTTGGGAAGTGGCTCCTTCCCTTAAACTCTCCCCTTTGCAGGTCTTCAAGATGAATATTAAATAATATATGTCAATGTTTGTAAACACAAACATGCAGTGCGTGTAAGGTATGTAAAAACCACACACCGTAATGTATGCACAAGGTTTGGTATGTTCTAGAAGATGCTACAAGTCAGCTTTTTGAATGAATCAAGTCAACTTGTAAAGCAGGCTCTGTGCCCATGCCAGTCATCCCACGTGACCCTTAATAGGAACACAGCCGTCAGGAGGTGGAAGCACATCCTGGTAGCAGATGGAGCCCACACCTCTGCCACTGAGCCTGGCCAGGGCTGGGAGTGTTGGGGTGACTAAGCCTCAGTCCTTGTTGCACCCCAAGGAAACTGATCATGGCTGCTGTGACCCTTCTGCCTTTGACATGCTGGCCCATCTTCCAAAGTCCCCAGGCTGCTCGTAGAAGTATGGGGTCCCTACCTGTAGGAAGGTCAGGGCTGCTCTCTGTAGCAGGCATTCTGCATAGCAGACCTCAGCGTGGATTTCCTCTGTGGGGAGAAAACCAAAGCCCTGTGGCCTCCTGGGACTCCTGGCAGGAAGCTTGGGCCAAATCCTCCCCACCGCCACTTCCCACGCCCTCCACCCCATCACCCAGGTCAGGTTCTGCAGTGCCCATGCTGGTCTGAATTCTTTGCTTGCATTTCCTGCCCCTGGTCTTCCCACCTGGTTCCCCCACCCAACACCCAGAATGTCATCACAGGGCTCTCAGCCTGTACTCCTGTCCTCCGAGCCCCACTGCGGCTGTGCACCAACATCCCGCGGGGGTCAGGCAAGGAGAAGGCACTGGGTGAACAGATGAACAAAGAAGCTGTGGAGCAAAGGAGGGAGACCTCACGGCCAAGGACGCTTTCCAGAAGACAGGGCATTTGGGTTGAAAAGGGAAGAGGCTCAGGAGAGCCAAACCATTCCAATGTTGGGGGACACTGAGGCCCAGGACGTTGAAGTGGGGTGAGGTGAGGCGGGGGGGAGGCAGGGAAAGATGAGGCCGCTTGCAGAGGGACCTGAACACTGGTGGGGGATTACAGACTTGGTCCTGTGGGCAGCAGGGAGCCATGGGAGGTATGAAGGAGGGAGCACCATCACATGCACTGTTTCTTCTGGAACCTTCTAGGGCTCTCGAGGTGGGGAGGCCATTTGCCTCTATATTGAAGAGCCCCAAATTGTTCATGGTTGCCTGCTGCTACCACCAGGACTGTCTCGTGGGCCACAAAGACACCACATGGCTCTGGCCACACAGACCATCTTCCACTGCCTTTGGCTGCCTTGTCCCCGATGTCACCTTCTAAAACCACATTCCCTCTGGGGCAGACGAGATCACTGCTACCAAAACCAGAAAACCTAACTGCACACACAGTGCTCAGCCACCGTGGCCTGAGGAACAAAGCACACAGACACTCTTGCGCTGTCTTCTAGGTCCACGGCAGGTGATGCCAGCAGGCAAAATAGTCTTATTTGCTCCCCTTTCACCAGAGAACCACTCCTCAAAACTCATGTGTGGACCAGCATCAGGCCAGGGCTCAGCCCCCTCCCAGCGAGACTGGGAAGATAACAGCCCTTCCTGCCCCGCCCGGGGCCTGGACCTGGCTGCCCGGGGCCAGCAGGGCTGAGAAGACATCTGTGTGCCACACCTTCCGTGAACTGATCCAAGGTGGGGCGGTGCACAAGGTTGCTGAAAGAGTCTGTTACAGAGGACTTCTTCCGGTACCTGAAGAGGAGAAAGGAGCTTTGGATCATTCAGGGAATGTGAGTGAGACCCAGGTGAGCTCCTGGCCCTCCCCTAGGATTCTACACACTGAACTCCTGGTGACTTCTCTAGATCCAGGCTTTCTCACACCCGGGACCTGCTGTTGCCTCTGCTTGGAGCCCTCTCTCCTCCCTCCTCTGCTGCTAGTCATCCTTCACAAACCAGCTCTGGCATCACCTCCTCCAGGAAGGTTTCCCTCTCCTCCAGCTGAACCCCCAGAACCCCTTGAGCTTCCCTATATCACACTGGGATGCTATTGTGTATGCCTGTCTTCCCACCAGGCAGGGTGAGCATCACACTGGTGGGGTCTGGTGATTCGCTGGGTGGCCAGCACCCAACACAGGACATAGCCTAGGGCAAGCATGATTGTGTGCCCAATGAATGACAGTCACCTTGCACAAACACTCAGGGTCTATCGATTCATTAATTTAAGCAGTAACATATACTGAATACCAATTACACACCAGGTCCTGTGACTTGCATTTTCATTCAGTCCCCATGACAACCCTGTCATCGTACCCATTTTATAGACGGGAAAGTCGAGTCCCCAGAGGGACCAACCTAAGGTCAAAGAGTTATTAATGACAGAGCCAGAATTTGTCTCCTAATCAGGCCTGGCCCTGGGAGCCCAGTGAGTGGCTCAGATAAAAAGGTTCCTGAGGCAGTGCTGACAGGGCTGGCTGTTATTCTTGGGGACACAACCTCTTTGCCAAAAGGAGCAGTACTCATAATGTCACTTTAGGCACTGGAATAGGCCAGAGTGACAGAAGGATGGGCCTCATGACCCCTCAGCCCTGTCTGCCCCAGGGCCCGACCTCTGACACAGCAACTGCGCCTCCTTCATCATGTTGCCAGCAAGCAGGATGTCCTGAGGGTCAAAGGTCATCATGGCCTGCATCTCCAGGATGGTGGCATACGTCAGTGAGTGGTACATGCTCTCCTTGGTTCTGCCAGAGAGAAAGGACATGAGAGCACCAATTCCTAGAACTTCAGAGACAGCTGGCCCTGTGCCAACTGCCCACCATCCCCCTCCCATGCTGCCTAGGGGTGAAGGGGGGTCCAGGGAGGGAAGGGTCTTGCCCAACGTCTAAAGATCTCAGATCCCAGCGAAGTGGCTATAAGTGAAGTTCCAAATCTGAGTTCCCTTCTGTTCCTTAGAAGTATCAGCAACAGGCTGCTGTGAAGACTCAAAATTGGCCTAAGGCCATACTTCCCAGCACTCAGGCAGGGCCCACCCCTACCTTCCGCCTCTCCTCCCACAGGTGCAGGCAGATCTTTTCTATCCTCAGCCCCACCCCTGGGCTTCCCCAGTGCTAGTTCCAAGGACCTCTTCCTCTTCCCACTGCCTGCCTCTCCCAGTCCACCCTCAGATCACACTGCTCTCTGGCTAAGCCTCTCTGGTTAAACCCTCCAGGCTTCCACATTCCAAGAGATAACACTTGGTCCAAGGCTCCACACTAGGCAGGCCCTGCCCACCTCTCCAGCCCAGTGGTCCTGTCACTTCTGCTTCTACCCTGTGATTGGGTCACTTTCAAGACTGAACCCCATGTGCTCTCCTCAAGAAAATCCCACAGAGAACCAAGATGGCAGCATGAGGTATATACCTAAATGCACAGCCTCCCACAACTACATTATAAAAATACAACTATACAGATAAACGGCCATCCTCCAGAACCAAGGGAGGGGAAGCTTTACAACTAGAAGGCAAGAGAAGGAGAGCATTGAGTAGAAGCTCCTGGCACCAAAACTGAGAGGTACGGATGAGCACGAAACGGAGGCAGTGTGGGCAAAAGGGGGCGGCAGCAGCACCTAGGTCCATGGCTTGGAAGGAGATTATAAACTCCAGGGTCGCACTGATTGCGATGCAGACTGTCAGGCAACAGGGTGGAAGATGAGTGGCATTCTAGCAGAGCTGTTCACAGCGATCACTGACGCAGAGACTCGGGGACTCAGGGGTGCGCAGACGCCAGGGTGTGGAGACGCCAAATCCAGGAGAAGCCGCGGAGTTGGTGGCGGGGCAGCATCGTGGGTTGCTCCACCCCGGGATTCTGAGACACCACCCCACCCAACTTACAACCCCACCCAAGCTATGTGCCTGCCTGCCTGCAGCATAACCTAAGGGACTACAGCTGGGACAGAACTCCAAAAGTTCCAAACCCCAAACAACGAGGAGAAAGGCCTGCAGGTCATTTCCTCCCAGTGATAACTACAACAAGACTGTGCACCCAGCCTTCAAAGGCATACAACAAGAGTGTCCACCCCAGGTGACTGGGGAGGCTGAATCACTAGGCCCTATAGGACACCTAGCACAGAAAGCCACTCTATCAATGCAGGGAAACAACCAAAATGCGGACACAAAGAAACAGGTCACAACTGACAGAAATGGAGGAAAGCAAACTACTGGATATAGAGTTCAGAACTACGGTTTTAAGGTTTTTCAAGAATTTTCTAGAATCCGCCGATAAACTTAGTAATATTATACAGAGATCCAACAGCAGATTAGAGGTTTGCAATAATCAAGTCAAAGATTTCAAATCTGAAAAAGCAAAAAGCACCCAACTGGAAGAGAAAAAAGAATCCAGAAGTGTGAAGATAGTATAAGGAGCATCTGGGACAACTTTAAGAATACCAACATCAGAATTATAGGGGCGCAGAAGAAGAGAGAGAGCAAGAGATTGAAAACCTATTTGAAGAAATAATGCCAGAAAACTTCCCCTACCTGGTGAAACAAATAGACTTACAAGTCCAGGAAGCACAGAGAATCCCAAACAAAAGGAATCCAAGGAGGACCACACCAAGACACATCATAATTAAAATGCCAAGGGCAAAAGACAAAGAGAGAATATTAAAAGCAGCAAGAGAAAAACAGTTAGTTACCTACAAAGGAGTACCCATACGACTGTCAGCTGATTTCTCAACAGAAACCATGCAGGCCAGAAGGGAGTGGCAAGAAATACTCAAAGTGATGAATAGCAACAACCTACAACCAAGATTACTCTACCCAGCAAAGCTATCATGTAAAATTGATGGTCAGATAAAGAGCTTCACAGACAAGAAAAAGCTAAAGGAGTACATCACTACCAAACCAGGATTATTTGAAATGCTGAAGGGCATTCTTTAAGAAGAGGAAGAAGAAAAAGGTAAAAATAAAAAGTAGGAACAACAAAGTGACAACAAATACATTATCTATCAACAAGTGAATATAACAAGTCAATAGAAATATCTGATGAACAGAATATACTAGTGAATAGAATAGAAGTAAGGGCATAGAAAGGGAATGGACTGACAATTCGCAGGGGGAAGGGGGTGTGAGGAGTACGGGAAGAGACTGGACAAAAATCTTACATCTATGGATGAAGACAGTGGTGGGGGTAAGGGCATGGGGTGAGGGGGGAACCAGGTGGAGGGGAGCTACAGGGATTTAAAAAAAAAAAAGGAACATCTGTAATAATCTGAACAATAAAGATTTAATAAAAAAAAGAAAGAAAAAAAGAAAATCTCACAGTCTCCCTCCTCCCAGGTCTTTGTACATGCTGTTCCCTCAACTGTTCCCGGAGTATTAAGGCCACTTGGAATCCAGGGGTCACCCCTCAGGGAGCATGTGCCTGTAACTGCAGAGAGGCTCAAAAGGAGCTTGTATCCGCAGGGTCACAGCTCCCTTCCCAGACTCCGGGCACCTCAGGGACAGAGCTTGTGTGGGATGCATCTGTCCTAGCATCAGTGCACCTCAGGCAGGAAGCCTTCCCTCCAGCCTCCTCAACTAAAGGGTGTGTTGGGGCTGGGGTGGGGGAGGGAGAACATTTAGTTTAACACATGGAGAGAGCAGCAGGCAAGTGGGAATGAGAACAATGCTAGTCCCTCTCTGTACTTGGGAAAATCATAACGTGTCTGGGCCTTGATTTATGTTCCTGCAAAATGGGAACAACCATGCTGGTCTGCCCAGGTCCTTGTGGGCTGGCTGGGAAATACCCTTACCTGGCACACAGTAGGTGCTGCAGTGGTTTCACTCCCTTCCCTACATCCCCTCATTAATTACTTAGGAAACTCCTCAGTGCCAGGCTATGCTGGGAACTTCAGGGCAGAGAGATGACTAAGGTTTATAGACTGTGCGATTGAAAAATCATGTGATTTTACCCATTTTCCTGCTAATCTCATTCACAAAACACATCCGTAAGTTAAGTTGTTCTTTTACTTCTGGGTCACCTTCAGGTGAGGGAGTTAAAGACTTTTGAAGGAAACCGATGGCTGGCCCCACGCCTCCCCATCCTGGGAGCTGCCCTCCCCTCCCTGATCTTTGCTAAGACTGTTTGATCTGAGGGCGGTGGCTTGTGGAAAGGAGGCCACAGCTGGCAGTGGGGGCAAACTCAGGCTTCTGAGTCCCTCAGACACAGGGTGGAATCTGGCCTTTGCCGGTAACCAGCTGTGAGGTTCTGGTGAGTGTTGTAGCCTCTCTGAGCCTCAAGTTCCTCCTCTGTAAAATGGGACCCTTCTCTCCCAGGTCTCTGGTTGGCTTAAAGAGGATGCCCAGGCCAGGGCCATATCGCTGATGATCAACAAATGTGAGTTCCCCTATGTCCTGCCAGGGTCAAGGGTCACTGCCCAGGATAAAAGCTGACCCCTTAAAGAGGGGTTTCTTTTGGCACAGACTAAGGTGACCAGATTTAAAGCGGTACACCATTGATGGGAGGGGAAGGCGGGGGGTCTTTTTTTTTCTTTTTTATTATTACTTAAAATATTACAAAGAGTAATTGGGACTTTTTAAAAACGCGGCGGGACACAGGACGAACTGTTAAAAATCGGGGCTGTCCTGCCAAAAGCGGGACTTCTGGTCACCTTAACAGACCCATGCTTCCCCAGATAACCCCTGCCACCAGGCCTCTGACTCTCCAGCCCCTGCCTTTCTCTTCCTCTCTCCCTTAATATCCCCTCCCTCCCCTCCCCATGCCTGAGGCCACGCACTCAGCCACACCCACTCAGCCCCACCTTCTGAGCCCAGTCTGGTGCTGAGCCCAGGAGGAACAGGCCCCTGGGCAGCTGGCAGGCAAAGTGGAATTTCTAGTCTGAGGCCCAAGGCCACTGCATGCTCCTGGCCCTTCCCAGCCCACCACCTGGAAGCTCCCCAGCTAAGGTATGGACTGGGATTTGGGATACAATGGGAGGACAACCTCCCTGACTTCAGACACTCCAAGTCCTTGTTTGCTCACATAGCATCTAGACCCCTGGCAGCAACAGCCCCTCAGCTCTGAACTGGACCCAGCCATGGAGCAACACGCCTCCTGGGAATCTCACCGTCTGGGCTTGGACCAGCTACCCAGATGGGGCGGGCACTGGAAGAGCCCTCAAAAAAGCTGGTGATGGAACCAGGGACTTCTTGGCCACCTGGAGGTCGGCTAAGCCCAGTGGCCTCCAGCCCTTCCCTCCTCTGCCAAGTAGCCAAGGCTCTGGGCCTTGTCAGCTACTTGTCAGCCAGCCTTGTCCCCATTATCTGGGCCTCCCGACTCTGACCCAACCCTCACTGATCCTTCCTGGGCACATTCCTACCTGGGTCCCAGCCTGAGGCTCCACATCTGAGGACCTCTCTGAGCAGGGCTGCTCCAGGCTGGAAGGCAGAGTAGCCCCCCTGCTTCCAAGCCTCTCTATTTACTTTATTCTCCTTACAGCCCACTCATCCCACTCTCTGGTCCTCTCAGACCCCACCTCACTGCCCTCCTCTCTAGGGCAGCGGTTGCTAACCGGTGGTTGCAGACCACTGGTGGTCCGTGAGGTCCCACCGCTGTTCTAGGGGACTCATCCCCCTCGTCCACCTTCCATCACCCAGCCTCCCCGTTCTAGGACCTGACTCCCTCACTCAACCCAGACCAAGTGTATCTGCTCCGCAAATACACCAGCCCCTCCCTCTGTCACTGCCAGGCCTTTGTACAACCTGTTCCCTCTGCCTAGAAATGTCCTCTCCACCTGGCTGACTCTTTCTCATCCAGCCCATCTTAGCATAAATGTCACTTCCTCCAGGAGGCCCTCCAGGGCTGGCTTCACGGTGTGTGATTTGTGAGTTACACTGGGCCTCATGCCTAAAAAGGCCCCATGCTTGGCTGTATATTCTGCTATTGCTGTCTTGAAATCCTTAATCATTTTTTAACAAAGGACCCCATATTTTCATCTTGCAATGAGCCCCAGAAATTATGTGGCCGGTCCTAAAGTCTTCCTGACCAGCCCCTCCCCACATGAGTTGGGGTCCAGGTATAAATCCTGGCACCCTTATTGCTTGTTTCACTGAGAACAGCCCAGGCCTTGCTCAGTATTGCAGTCCTGGACCCCAGCACACTGCTGGGCACATGGGTGATCTTATGAGGTTTTGCTGAATGAACCAGCAACAAGTGCCCAATCACCCCATCCCTGGATCACACCTTGACCTCCTCCTCATCCCACATGATGGCTCTGCCTCTGGAGTCTAACTGTTCAGTGGTTAGAGCATCAGCCAGCACACCAAAGGGTCGAGGGTTCGATTCCCGATCAAGGGCACATACCTCCCTCCATCCCTCTCTCCTTCCCTCCCTTTCTCTCTTTCTAAAAAAAAAACAAACAAACAAACAAAAAAACAATGAAAAATATATCCTCAGGTGAGGATTTTTTTTTAATAATAAAAAAAGAAATTTCTGGAAGAACATGCTCTGATAAAACGAGGGAAGAGACAAGCGAGAAAAGGCTGGGATCAAGCAAAGAGGAAAGCAGCAAAGAGAGTTCCGGGAGACCACGGGGAGGCGGCCAGCAGACCTGTTGTCCTCCAGGAGACAGGTTTCCAGGAAAAGGAGAAACTGAGTGCTCGCCTATTGTGTGTGAGTAGTTAGGGGAAAACTCATAACAGCATGATCTGATGGAGCGTTTATAAAGAGTTCAGGAAATACACACAGGAAGTCAGGCAAATGGAAAAAAGGAGACTGATTAATTCTAGAAAGAAAATGTAATCTCACAATCTTTGAGGAGCATTAACTGCATAGTTAAAATAATATAAACACTTATTATTGATCTAGCCAAATACTGTGATAGAATGGTAAGAGGGGGATGAGGGAAGGGAGATGGGGCAGAGGTATAAGAAAGCTAACTTCTGTCCTGGCTGGGTAGCTCAGAGGTGAGAACGTTGTCCCAATACATCAAGGTTGCGAGTTCGATCCCCAAGTCAGAGCACATACAAATCAACCAATGAACGCATAAATAAGTGGAACAACAAATAAGTGTTCTTTTCCTTTTTCTCTCTCTCCTTCCCTGTTTCTTTCTGAAATCAATAAATAAGATTTTTTAAAAATGAAAGCTAACTTATTCACCAATAGATGATGTTTAAAAGTAAAAAGTAAGAGTGAATTTCATGGTACCTGAATTTTATCTCAATTTCAGTTTTTGAAAAACTGAAAAAAATTTAAAAACAGAGCAGTATAAGCATATTATTCAGAAATAAGGCAGTAAATGCTAGAACTAATGACTAACCATCATTGTTACCCTACAAGACTTAAGGAAAGGCAACTCAAGTCGTTAGCACTTTAGAGAAAGATAGAAAGGGGCTGTGCTAACTGACAGCAGAGATAACCCAGTGGATTCAGTAGGAACAAGAAATCAAAGCAGAAGGGGCTGCAAGAACCCAAGGGGAGCCCTGACCAGTTTGGCTCAGTGGATGGAGCCTCAGCCTGCGGACTCAGGGTCCCACGTTCGATTCCGGTCAAGGGCATGTACCGTGGTTGTGGGCACATCCCCAGGGGGGAGTGTGCAGGAGGCAGCTGATCAATGTTTCTCTCTCATTGATGTTTCTCTCTATCCCTCTCCCTTCTGCTCTGTAAAAATCAATAAAATATATTTTAAAAAAAGAACCTAAGGGGAAGGAAGTCACAGTGACCTTGGGGAGGCCTGGCTGCTCACAGCCGTGGAATGGAGCCTGAGCCATTTTTATGGGACTCTCAGGGGTCATGGTGACCCAGAGGTTGAAGGCACTGAGTTCCATGGGGATCCCCTCACAGCAGAACACAGGTCCTCCATGACGCAACCACCTCCATCCCTACACCCATACGTGGGCTCACACAAGCGCCTGTGCATGCACACCTCCTACCCCCAGGCTGGGCTTAAGCCTCACCTGGGCTTGAGGTAGCTGAGTGCTTCTGAGAACTGGTTGGTGAGGAAGAGGTCCAGGGCGGTCATGCACTGGTCCAGGGCCTCATGGAGGCTGTTCACGGGCATCCTGATGAGAGAGACACGGGATGTGAGACGGGGACTTCAACCCCACCCCTGGCTGGAACGGAGCCTCACAGGGACCACTTGAGCTCCTTGGTGGGCCTTGACGGCCTGTCATGAGCTCCTGCAGGCTGCCCGCTGGGACACAAGGGCAATCTGGACCCACCTCTAAGTGTTCCTAAAGTGGGAGGAGAGCAGGATGGGGTGACATCTGAGAATGGGGAGAGGTTTGGGGGAGTGAGGACAGGGCAGCAAGGAAAGCTCAGAAATAAATTTATCTCACCTATCACAAGGGTAAAGAGAATCTTTGTGGCCCCTCTGACCCATTGGGCCTTTCTACCCCCCCCTCTGGGGGGCACAGCCCACCCACTAAATTCAACGTCCGTCTTTGTCTCCCTCCTTCTCCAGGCTTTCTCCTGCCCCCCTCGGGCCTGCACTCTAGAACCCAGAGACACTGTCACAATGGGCTCCAGTGGGTGGAACATAGGCGCTGCCAGCGGCCTATTATGCTCAAGGGTCACCTTCCCAGGCATCTCCAACATATTCCAGTCCTTACACTTCTCTATAGCTCTTATCATCGTCTGGCATATACTTTTATTTTTGTGTTTACAGTCTGTCTCTTTCCACTAAACTATAAGCCTCCTGAGGGCAGGAATCTCTTTGTTCACTGCTGTATCCCCAGCATCTGGTATCTTGGTACCAAGTGAGTTTTTGATAAATACTGAATGAACGAATGAAGAACCTTAGGCTAGGAGAACAAACCTCTGACCTTTCTGGACCTCAGCTTCCCCATTTGAAAATGAGAGATGAAACCAGAAGATCCCAAAGTCCTATCTGAAGATTTTGAGAAGGTCTCTTCTCAAAATGTCTCTTTTGAGTGAGCAAAGGTTCCCAAATGGGCTTCGATGATCTTGCTGAAAGGCGATCCTCTTCCCCAAAAAAGTTAAGAGAAAGTCCTTTCTCCACCAGGTAAACTCCTACACATACCTTACGGCCCAGCTCTGTCTCCCCCTCTGTGATGCATCAGCAGATCTTCCCAGGCAAACTGTTTAGAATTGACCTCTTGTTCGTTCTCCCAAATCTGTTCTCCCTCGGTCTTTAATGATGCCTCTCTACCCAGGTCCTGAAGCCAGACATCTGATAGTCATCCTTCACAGATCCCTCTCCCTGGCCTCTTTCACCCACTCCATCCCCAAGCCCTATCAAGCCTCCCTTTTAAACAACTCTTAACCCTTCAGTGCCCAGTGTTTCCAGTACAGGCGAGGTCTGATGGGAGACTCCCCCTCCACTCCCGCCTTCTCATTACTCTTAGGATAAAGACCAAACTCCTTTCTGTGGCCAAAATGGCTCCACGCCAAGCGGCCCCTGTCCCTCTCTCCATGAGGCAGGGACAGTGTCTTCCTTTTGCCCAGGGCCTAGCTTGGCGTTCAGTCCACCCATCTCAGTTGGATGACTCAGTGAAGGGCAGTGAGCACAGTGGCCCCCAGTGTTAACCGGCACTCTCTCCTGAGCCCTCACTAAGCTATGGGAAGTGAGGTTATTGCCCACTGCAGGTGAGGAGACGGAGGCACAGAGGAGAGGTGACATGGCCAAGGTCACATGCCCAAGCATGGGTTCTAACCCGAGATTCTGCGTAAGCCAGTGCCCACCAGCTCAGCCCAGGGAGTCGTCTGTTGTCCTGGCTTATGTGTGTCTCTACACAATTGCAGAGCCAAGCCTGTTTCCCATTTCCGTGCAACACCCCCTACCACCACCTTCACCCCCTACCGAGGAACAACCTGGAGAGAAAGATGGACAGACAACACAGAGGCACATACTCCTCTTCTACTTCACCGTAGTGAGCTGGGTCTGAGCTGACCTCTCTGGACTGGACACTGCTGTGGGGAGGCCCTGGGACTGATATTCTCTTACCCCCCAACCCCACCCCCCAAATACCCACTAATCTCTGGCTCTGGGCCAGGCCCGGGACACAGAGCAGGCCCAAGAACTCATGGTCTATAGGAAGGACAGTTGTAGGCAGAGGCAGTGACAGCCACTCAGCTGAAGAGGCCCAGAAGTGGGAGTGGGACTCTCAAGGAAGCTTTCTGGAAAAGATGGCACTGAACTGAGGACAAGATGAAGAAAAAAGTCCAAGAAGGAGACAGAATGTGAGCAAAGGGCTGGATGCATACCAGTGTGAGGAGGAGGCAGGAGCTGCAGGGCAGGAGGACAGGCCTCTGGGTGGCCGGCTGGGGAGGCGGGCTGGCTGTCTGGGAGCACTAGAAGGCTAGGGACAGCTGGCCCCATTGATTTAATAACAGCACTAACACCGCCCACCACTGCCATGGAAATATCACTTACTAAGTTATCTAAATTGATGACTAATTATTTCACTCAATCCTCCCACCAGCCCCAAGAGGCAGGTGCTCTTATCTACATTTGAAAGATAAGGAAGTGAAGACAGGAGCCTATTCTGCTCCTCTCAGGAGCCTGGAAGAAGACAGAAATGCTTCCTGCAAAAGCAACCTCGCCAGGCCTTTGCCCTCTCCGGGCTGAGGTCCCCACTTGTTCGCAGGCTTTCCCTGCATCTCCAAGGTCTTTCTGCTGAGGCCACCTCGCAGGGCCAGGCCAATACATCCCTGAGCTCCCAAGTGGTGACGGAAGCTCCTCCAGTGTGCCTTGGGGAACCAGAGGATTGGAGGAGCATGAAGTAGGGCTGGTGACCAATGGTAGGAGTCTTGGTACAGTGGGGGAGGGGCTTAAGGTCAAGGTAAGAAGAGTGCTGGAGGCTGAGGGGGAGCATCAGACAGCTTGGAGCTCTCTCCTTCCCTCTCACCTCCCTGCTTGAATCTGCCTGAAACTGCTACCTTAGTGCCTGATAGGCAGGGCTAGGAGGAGCCGGGGGACCCTCAGTCCCAGCTCCGGACAGGAAACCCCCAGCCCTGGAGTGAGGTGGGGTGGGACAGTGGAGGCAGGGCAAGGACGTTACTCAGGGAACAGAGGGAGTCCGAGCTGGCTTTTTACTTCCTGCTTCACCATTCAGGGGGAGCGTTGGCTCAGAGGGTAAGGCAATGTGTCTATGGAGATCTTTCTAAATTGCAAATATGATTGTGACTACTTCCAAAGACTCCCCTTAGGTCTGCATAAAGCAAATATCACGCACGGGTCATGGAGTGAGGTGGCATGGCCTCGTGCAGCGTAGCATTCAAGAGGTTTGAAGGCAGACAACCCTGGACTGCAGCTGCAGCTCAGCAATTACTTATTGGAGAAACCTGGCAAGGTGCTTTAACCACTATAAGCCTGTTTCCCCAGCAAGAAAACGGGAGGTGGGGAACGAGACAATGTAAAGCACAATGAGAAGCACACAGGAAAAGTTAGTGACTAGTATTTTCCCCCAAGATGATATATTTCCATCATTTCTTTTTTTTAAAATATATTTTATTGATTTTTTTTACAGAGAGGAAGGGAGAGGGATAGAGAGTTAGAAACATCGATGAGAGAGAAACATCGATCAGCTGCCTCCTGCACACTCCCCACTGGGGATGTGTCCACAACCAAGGTACATGCCCTTGACTGGAATCGAACCCGGGACCCTTCAGTCCACACGCTGACGCTCTATCCACTGAGCCAAACCAGTCAGGGCTCTATCATTTCTTTTATTGAGTAGCTCCACTTCTATAATGAAACTAAGTAACTTTAAAAGATTCACCATACACTGTACTAGTTAGTACATATCCCATGACCCCTATGATTATACTCCTGTGAGCAACCTAGAAGAACACTCAACATAGGTGCAAAGGACAATCGTATGGGAATATTTGTTGTTCAAATAGCAAGACACTGGGAACCACCTCAGTGCTCACCCAGGAGGCTGGGTAAATAAGCAAATGGGAGTCTCACATCCAGCGGTACACCATCCCATCAGGGCAAGTGGAGACCAGAGCCGCAAGGATCAGGAAGACTAAACCTCAGAAACCTGAAGCTGAGTGAGAAGAAGCTGCAGAATGATTCATGCTGGGTGACTCCATTTGCATAGAACTTTTAAAGTAAGAACAAACTACTTTTTTTTTTTAGACTTACACACACTCAGCAAAAGAATAAAAACAGATAAAAATGATAAAACCCAAATTCAGGATGGCAATGATCCCTGTGGAGTTCGTGGGGAGGAGGTCCACAAGAGGCTTATTTGTTTAAAAGACTATAAAGTAAATGGGGCCCTAGCCGGTCTGGCTCGGTGATTAGAGCGTCAGCCTGAGGACTGGAGAGTCCTGGGTTTAATTCCCCACCCTGGTCTGGGTGCGTGCAGGAGGCAACAAATCGATGTCTCTCTCTCTCTCACTTCAGTGCACAAGGGTTCCCTTCTTTTCACATCCTCACCAACACTTGTTGTTTGTTGATTTATTGATAGCAGCCACTCTGGAAGATTTGAGGTGATATCTCATTGTGGTTTTAATTTGCATTTCTCTGATGCTTAGTAAGGTTGAGCATCTTTTCATATGTGTATTACCATCTGTGTGTTCTCTTTGGAGAAGTGTTTATTCAGGTCCTTTGGCCATTTTTTAATTGGACTGTTTGTTTCTTTTGCATTGTATGAATTTTTTAATAAATTTGGATATTAATCCCTTATCAGATGTATCATTGACAAATATGTTCTCCCATTCAGTGGGCTATCTTTTCACTCTGATGGTTTACTTTGCTGTGCAGAATTTTTTTAGTTTTATACAGTCTCATTATTTTTTCTTTGTTTCCCTTGCCCAAGGAGAAAAAATATTGCTATGAGAAATGTCCAAGATTTTACTGCCCATGTTTTCTTCTAGGACTTTTATTGTTTCAAATCTAATATTAAGTCTTTATTCCATTTTGAGTTTATTCTTATGTACGGTGTAAGTTGGTAGCATCGTTTCATTTTTTTGCAGATATCTGACCAATTTTCCCAACACTATTTATTGAATAGACTATCTTTATCCCATTGTATGTTCTTGCCTCCTTTGTCAGGCATGGGTTTATTTCTAAGCTCTCTATTCTGTTCCATTGATCTATTCTGTTTCATGTAGTCTGTTTTTATCCCAGTACCATGCTGTTTTGATGACTATGACTGTAGTATATTTTGATATCAGGTAGCATGATTCCTCCAACTTTGTTCTTTCTCAATATTGCTGAGACTATTTGAGGTGTTTTTGTTTGTTTCATATACATTTTTGGAATATTGTTCTAGTTCTGTGAAATATGCCATTTGTAGCTTGACAGGAATTGTATTGACTCTATAGATAGACTGTAGTGTAGTATGGACCTGGAGAGTATTATGCTAAGTGAAACAAGCCAGTCAGAGAAAGACAAATACCATATGATATTATTTATATGTGGAATCTAATGAACAAAATAAACTAATGAATAAAACAGAAATAGACTTATAGATACAGAGAACAGACTGACAGCTGTCAGAGGGGAGAGGGTTGGGGGCTGGGTGAAAACAGTGAAGGGATTAAGAACAAAAGAACAACCCCCAAATAAACTTATGGACATACCACAGTGTGGAAGGAAAGGGAGGTAGGGGGAGATAGGGAGAGTAAAGGGGCGGGGGATAAAGGGTGATAGGAGACTTGACTTGGGGTGAACACACAATACAATATACAGATAATATATTATAGAATCGTACACCTGAAACCTATATAACTTCATTAACCAATGTCACCCCAATAAAACCAGTCAAAAATAAATAAGTCAGTCTAGGGAGGATAACGGACTTGGCCAAAGTCAAACAACAAAAAGTCAAGACTTCTCCGAGAACCTCCTGCAGCCCACGGTATCCCCTGCCCCCAACTTCCAAGCCTGAGCCTGGAGCACACTACAGGCCTGTGGACGTTCCTAGCTGGCACCGGCCTTGTCACCTTCCTGTTCAAGTGTTAGCCCTGAGGCCTTGGCAAATATTGTCCCTGGTGGCGAGGCTCCAGGCTGGGCGGGCACCACTCCCAGCTCACCTGGGCCACATCTCCACCCAGTAACCTTCCAGCAGTCCAGGCTCCAGCAGCTGCCCCCTCCCGCTGGGGCCTAGGAAAGGCACAGGGCTGCTCCCTACCTCCCAGCAGTTAGTAGCTGTCACTGCCAAGGGGCGCGGGGGTGGGGGGGGAGCCTGCAGGGTTTCTCAGTGGGGGAGGGGCACGAGAGCCACGTTGACAGTGACTACACCCACCTTTACTACTCGGTTCCAGCTGAGCCCAATGGTTCATTTCTTAGCCTTTAATTCCTCTAAATATCCCTGAAGGTGAGGCCGTGTGAGGTTCTGCGTTCAGACCCGGTGACCTAAGACAAGTTCCTAAGAGCTGTGCCTCAGTTTCCTCGTCTGCAGCGGCGGCGGGAATGAGTCCCTGCACAGGTGCAAACGCCACCAGGGAGGAGGAGGGCGGCTCTGAACGTAGAACGGCCTGTTCCTACGGATTCGGGCGAAAGGTGGGACCCGCAGGGGCGTGACGCCCCGGGGCGCCGGCGCCCGCACGCCCCCCGCGCGTTCCCGCAGCCCCCTCCCCGCTCCCGGCAGCGGCGGCGGCGCAGGGGGACGGGCGGGCGGGGGCGCGGGGCCGCGGGCGGGGCTGGAAGCCGCAGTGCGGGCCGCGGGGCGCGGGGAGGCCGGCTCGGCGCCCCCCCACCCACGCCCGGGCCCAGCCCGCGCCCCCGGGCCATCCGGGCCATCCGGGCCGCACACTTACCCGGCGGGCAGGGCGCCCGGGGAGCCGGCCGTGCTCATCGCGCAGGGGGCGGGCCGCGGGAGCCGAGCCGCGCGCTGTGCAGCGGAGCTGGGGACGCGGCGGCCGGGGAGGGGCGCGCCGGGGGCGGGGAAGGCGGCGGGGCCGGGCCGCGGGCTGCCCACCCGCGCAGTGGGGCCGCGGCCGCCGCCTGCGGAGGCGCCCCACCCCCGGCTCCGACAGGTGCGGGCCGTGGCCTGCGTGGCCCATGCCCGGTACCCTCCGTGCGCAGCCCCCAGGGCCGGGAGCGCGCTCCTTCCGCGCACAGCCCTACCTGTTTGGGCCCAGAAAGTTCTCCTAGATCCGTCACACTCCCCTCTGCACGCAGCCGCATCGCCCCGGGGCGTTCATTGGTGGGGGCATTCCTGCCGACACCGCCCGGCCTCCAGAGTCAGGCGTGGATCTTCATCCCACCCACTTGCCCACTGGTCCCTGGGCTGGAGGAGACGAAGGGCGGACAGTAATGCGGTTTAGCACTCATTGCTAGCCAACAGGTCTCACTCGCCTTCTCAAACGATCCCCGAACCTGCCATTTTACAGATGGGGAAACTGAGGCACGGAACTCATGTGACTTGCTCAAGGCCTCTCACCTAATAAATGGCAAGTTGTGATTGGAACCCAGCCCTCCTGACTACAAAGTTCACACTCTTGCCTCTTGACTCCTTGGCTCCCTGAACTCCCAGTGCCTATGTGAGAGTCACCTATACACTCCCCAGAGGCCCACTGTGTGCCCACCCTGAGGTATATGTCTAGGGCCAGGGCTGGAGCTCACCTGGTCTGGCAGAAAGAACCACTGGCCCATGAGGAGTTAACCCGCCACCATCCCCATGCCCCTGATGCACTGAACCATGACTCATCAGACCACGTGGCTGTGGCTGTGTAGAGCTGTCCCTTCACAAAGGCAAGGGACAGGAGGAGGAGGGATTCTAGCAGCGGGGAATCAGCCCTGGCTCCAGGATGTCAGAGGAGGAAACAGGAGGAGCTTGCAGAAGCAGCTGCGGTGGGAAGACTTGGACTAGGTCCTGGGAGAGCCAGGCAGGTAGGGCCTGGTGGCCGAGGGGAGAGGTTTAGGGGAGTGCTGCTTACATCTAAGCAGGCTATCTGCAAAGGTAGCGAGTGCTTGTCCTGCCCGTATATGCGCAGAGGCTAGATGCTTCCTGGCAAGTTCATCCCACCTCTGGGATTCAGACATAGGCACGAGAAGACAGTTAACTACAAGGAGCAGATGGCCATCCAGCTAAGGGAAAGTGCTGCGCAGGCTGAGGGCCTGGGCGCTTCCTGGAGAAGCCGGGCAGAGCTGACCCCTGACGTTTGTATTATATTTATATACAATGAATTATATACATTTATATACAATGAAGTCATGGAAAGAGCGCACCAGGTGGGAGAACAGCATGGGTGCGAGCGTGGAGGTGGGCACGCTGGAGTTGAAGCTGGTGAGAAGACCAGAGACATATGTAAGAGGGGCCTTGAAGACCTCGCACGGGCTGCTTGCACCTGTTCCAAGTCTCAGCTTAAGGAGGACCTCAATAAACATCTGTTTGCAGGGGTCCTCAAACGTTTTAAACAGGGGGCCAGTTCACTGTCCCTCAGACCGTTGGAGGGCCAGACTATAGTTTTAAAAAAAACTATGAACAAATGCCTATGCACACTGCTCATATCTTATTTTGAAGTAAAAAAGCAAGGCAGCAAAAACACCCCACGGGCCGGATAAATGTCCTCGGCGGGTCGCATGTGGCCCGAGGGCCATAGTTCGAGGACACCTGGTTTAAGGAAACCGCCTCAGGATGCTCAAGAAAGCTCTGAAGTAGCTTTATCTCCCATCCTACAGATGAGAGCACAGAGGCTTGTACCGAGTGTAACTTGGACTCGGGTCTAGCCATAGCATGAACCCCGGTCTTGACTATTTATCCTGTGGAGAAAGTGTGTGAAAATGGGGCTCACAGAAATGAGGGTGTAAGCATGGGAAAAGTGCCACTGTTGTAGAAAGAGCTTAAGCTGGGAAGTCAGAGCTGCTTCTCCCTCTCTGGACCTCAGTCTTTCCATCTGTAAACTCGGAATAAATGCCTCCACCTCTCATGGATACTGTGAGGTTTATGGTGCACTACTTGGGTGACCTCTTGTCCCCTTCCCCCTTCACAGCCCCTTCCTCCAGGTTTTCCCTGGCAGGAAGCCCTCTTCTCCACCAGCCAGGACTCCCAGAGCCCTCCTGAGCTGCTGACTGTAAAATGGGTTGTCTTAAAGTGAGTGAGCCCCATCCAGCAGGCGAGAGGCTTGTTAATAATTCACAGGGTTGTCAACAAAGGGCTCTTGAAGAGTCACAGTTCTAATATTCCCTGGAGAGGGGCCCTGAGGAGGATCTAGGCCTGTTCCTTGGGCCAGCCTCCTCCTGCCCCATCGACTCTGTTCCTGCTAGCTGTGTAACCTTGGGCAAGTTACTGCCCCACTCTGCCCTTAGTTTTCATTTTCCTGCCCAATATAAAGAGAGGAGAGGAGATTGGACCAGGAGCTCAAGGGTCCTCCCTGCCCGAGGTTCTCAGTTCCGGGATCGGAGCTCTTCTACAAGCCTGGCCTCCAGGAGCTGCCTGGTGTGGGTCTACGGAAGGAGCCCCGTCAAGCCCAAGGGACCACAACCAGCTTTGATTGGAAGGAAGGGGCGCTGAGTGGCATCCTGTCAGGGGTTAGAACTTGGGCTCCAGAGCCAGGAAGATCTGGCTGGACTCCTGGCCCACCCTGTCTGGCTCTGCAGCCCCAAGCAACTCACCAGACTAGCTGAAGGCAGGGCAGGGAGCAGCCTAGAAGGCAGGTTTGCAAGGCAGGGTGCCTACTCTCACACCCTGACTTCTCTCTGAAATGGGGATCTTGATGGCAGCAACCTCACTGGGTTGAACCTTCGTCTCCTCCAGCACAGGGACCAGTGGGCAAGTGGGTGGGATCAAGACCCACGCCTGACTCTGGAGGCCTGATCGTGTCTGCAGGAATGCCCCCCACCAATAAATGCCCCAGGGCGATGCGGGCTCAGGCCCAGGCGCTGCCTGCGGGCGGCTGTGTGCAGAGGGGAGGGTGACAGATCTAGAACTTTCTGGGCCCAAACAGGATGAGAAACAGGATCAAATGAGGTTCTATACATAAAGCACCAGGAACAGGGCCTTCTCGTTCGTCTTTCACCTTTCGTTTCCTGACCCATAAAGCATGCCCCTACCTCTGTCCCCTTGTCTTTTCTTCACATAGCACCAGACCCATGTGATCAGATCCGTCACTCTTCTGTTCAAAACCCCGCACCCGTGTTCTTAGTACACAACCTACAGTCTTCCCATGGCTGTGAGGCCTCACATGATCTGCACCCCCATCTCTCTCTCTGATGTCACCTCCCTTCTCTTTCTTATCCAGCCTCGCTGGTCTCCCTGCTCTTCTCCAAACAGCCAGCATCTCCAACCGTGGGCCTTTTGCACTTGCTATCCACCCGAAATGCTCTGCCTGCAAATACTCACATGCGTGCCCCCTCAAACAACCCCCTTCAGATCTCAGCTTGAATTTCACCTTTTCTGCGAGGCCTTCCCTGACCAACCTACTTAAAATGGAACTCTTGGCCTCAGAACTCACAGTTCTCTCCCCTGCATTATTTTTTCCGTTGCCCTCGATACCTGACATCCTGTAATTTTGCTTATTCATTTATTCTCTTCTCTCCCCATTCAATTCTACACACCACATGGCGGGGGGGGGGGGGGTTT
>PVJC01014771.1:0-35992 GCA_004026665.1 Murina feae
GTTGCTCTTTCTGCTCTAGAAGCACCTGATTACTGAGTAGTGTTCACTGCCAGGCAAAGCCTTGGGGTGCTGCACACCTCCCCTGTGGCTTGCCCGGGATGGTTCTGGTCTGTGCCTGTTGTCCAACTTAATAATCCCCAGCAATTAGTTTCCTTCTCAAGAGTGTCTGAGTTTGGGCAATAAATTCTGTGGTCCCACTATAATGGACAAGGCTTTCAATGCCAGCTCAGTGAGGGCTGAGATCTTGTTTTGTTCAGTGAGTATATTTCAAGTACCTAGAACAGTATGGCACGGAACAGATGTTCAGTAAGTGTGAGTTGAATCAATGAATGTTGAGTGAATTATCAGTAATCCACACAGGTACCTTTCAGGTGAACAAAAGCCACACAGTGGGATGATGAGGAGGATTGTTCTATTAAAATAGCTCTGAACATACATGGATGCCTGGCTCTTGGTCCCTCCCTGTGGTTACAGCAAGTTGTGCCTAGTTTGAGTTTTGTGTTTTTACTCATGCAAATCAAACACCTGCTTCATTCCAGATGGTCCAGGTTGTTATCCCAGGTGAAGAAGGAAGTGAGCATTGTTCAAGGCCTCCTGCAGGATGGGGTGTTTGGGTGGATCCCTCATGCAGGGTCAGAAATAAAACACATCAAATTGAGCCCCTGGTGGCTTTGTGGAAGAAAAGGGAGGTAGATTATGTGCTCAGCACAGCCGTGATGTAAAGATGAGGCTGATAATCCATTTCTTTTATACACACAGTGTGTCGAGGGCCGCTTCCAGCCGCAGGACAAGGCCTGACCTTTGGAGAGGCTATAAAAAGTCATGTGTCTGCCCAGTGTGCCTTTAACAAAGGAGGGAAAGTGAAGGCCTCCCGTGTCCCAGTGAAAGGTACACAGGCCACTCAGCATCCTGTCAAGCTGATGGCCAGATGCTGCTTAGGTTCTGGGCAGCCTGATGTGGCTGGAGAACGCGGCAGTCAGCAGAGGGGCATCCTTTCATGCTGCCCTGCCCTCTGGTGCCATCAGGATAGGACTGGGGAGGCAGTTGGGGAAGAATGCTCAGGAGCTTCAGGGCGAGGAGTCTGAGTTTACTGCCAGTGCTGGCTTTTGAAGTCTTAGAAATCACATCTGTATTAGTGACGGGCTCAAGTGGTCCAATGAAGGGTGTCACACTCCGGTGAGTGTCTTCAAAGCTACAATTGACAAAGACATTACAAAGCATGAGAGTGGCATGCTGCAGAGAATGTGGGTGACCTGTTCTTGTTCCCCATCTTTTCCAGTGTGGAAATGAGATAGGGAAGGTTCCAAAGTCAGTAAGGATGGTGGAAAACACGCATTGACAAGCCGCCTATGAAATAATTTTTTTCTTTTATTTATTTTTAAAATCTTTACTGTTAAAAGTATTACAGATGTGTGTGTCCTCCCACATTGACCCCCTCTAGCCCACCCCTGCCCACCTCTGCCCCAGGCTCATGCCACCCCATTGTCTGCCTCCATGGGTTATGCCTATATGCATACAAGATCTTTGGTTGATCCTCTCCTACCCACCAACCCCTCCCCTCCCCCCCTCACTTGGAGATTTCTGCACTCTGTTTTCGTGCTTCCATGTTTCTGGAGCTACTCCGTTCATCAGTTTATTTTGTTAATTAGATTCCACATGAGTGAGATCATGTGATACTTGTCTTTTTCTGACTGACTTATTGCACTTAGCATGATACTCTCCAGGTGAAACCACTTCTTAAACTCCCTAGACAACACAGCATTGTCTTGTCTCCCAGAAACTCCTTGTACCTAGTAGAATTTTTTCCAGGGCTGGAAACCATCACTGTGTTTCTCCAGTTGAGCTCTATAGGAAGGTGTTTCTTAGGACCATGTTGAAGGGAAATAGCCATCTTTAAATACTAATTGCACCCACCAGGTGGGAACTGGGATGGAGTGAGGGAACTAGAGCAGATATGCAGTTTCCATCTTACGCCCACCAAAAGGTTGTGCTCATAGACAAAAACAGTAGGTAGATAGGTAGGTCCCCCACAATGTTTACATGGTGAGAGATCTCTCTCTCTCTCTCTCTCTCTCTCTCTCTCCCCCCTCCCCCTCTCCCTCTCTCCCCTTCCCCCCCTCTCACTTTTGTTCCTACCTCTTCCTCTCTTCCTGCCACATAATATGATTGAATTCACATAAACTACAAAGAATGGCTTCTCAATGTGACCCTAATAGGAAAACCATAAATGGTAGAGATTTGGATGCTATGGAGAGATTCACATACCACCAAAAAGTGACCAGTCTTCAAAACCAGGCACCTTTTTGCAGGTGCCTGCTCATCATTAAATTATGTTATCATATTCCTGACACCTTTTCTGAAAAATCCCTGCAGACTTACCCTGTTTCTGTTGAAATCAAAGCAAACACTTGTGTGAAAATCACCACACCTGTCTTCTTTACCAACTTGTCCCTCCCATCTCCATGGACATCATTTATTTCAGGAGAAGGATACCAAAAATTAGGTCATGAGCTCAAGTGGAATTCAGAGCTGAATGTCTGTGTACCCCCAAATTTATAAGTTGAAATCCGTACTCAAGGTGATGGTATTAGGAGATGGGGCCTTTGAGAGGTGATTAAGGCATGAGGTGGGGCCCTCACATATGTAATGTGTCCTTATAACAGGGACCCCAGAGATCACCTTTGCCCCCCTGCCATGTGAGGACACAGTGAAAAGACAGTTGTCTCTGAACCAGAAAGTGAGCTCTCACCAGAAACTGAATCTGCTGGTGTTTTGACCTTGCATTTTCCAGTCTCCAGAACTGTGAGGGAAATTTTTGTTGTTTATAAGTCACCCAGTCTGTGATACTCTGTTATAGCATCTCACACTGACTGAGAATGACAGCATTCAATTATGGAGGACAGCTATTGCCACCATTTAAGAAGTGGACTATGAGATGCTTTGGGAGTCTAAGGAAGGTATTCAGAAGGAAAGAAACCCTCCTTTCTCTTATTTCCAAACTCAGAGGAGAGCCTCAAACCAGCCTAAATAGAGGCATGAGTGGAGCTCAAATGAAACCCTCAGCAGTTTCTATCTCTAGTCTTGGTAGTCCCTTCCTCTCCAACAAGCCTTTCCCTGTGTTGGCAAAGCTGCCTGCCAGCATCTCATGGCTTACAGCCCAATGGATCAGAAACTCTGATAGAAAAATGACTTATCTTTCTCAATTTCCTAGTGAAATTGACTCTAGAGTAAATTGCAAATGGCCTCAAATTCTTTGCAGTTCCTTTCACCAAGAGGTGGAATTTATTGCACCATATATTGCTGGATCTTGTACTTGTGTTGACCAATGGAATGTAGTAAAAGTGACAGTATCTGAGTTCAAGCCTAAGTCTCAATCTGCTTTTCAGTCTTTGCTCTGGATTTCTTTGAGTGCTGCTCCCACAGCAACAAGCCTGGAATAGCCTACCAGAGGATGAAAAATTACACGGATCAGAAATATGCTGTTCCACATGTCCTTAGACAAACCAGTCTACCAACCACTGGACACTGAGAAGGCCATCCTAGACCATTCAGCTCCAGGCAAGCCACCAAGAGACCATTGCAATCAACTGAGCTGGCCTAAAGCAGAAGACCCACCCTGCCTATCCACAGAATTGTGAAAAATAATAAATGTTTGTTATTTAAACCTTTCACGTTTGGGATATTTGTTATGTAGCAAAAGCTAACTACTACTTATGGATCAACTTGGGTCACCTTTTCACTCTGAATCGCATAGAGAGCAAGGAAATACTGTACTCTCAACAGACTGGCCTAGGTCATATATCTGTTCCTCTAGTTTGGGATTATTACCAGTGACATCCAAATCAAGCAGAGAGCTGAGGGAGGGAAGTTCCCAAGAAAAATCAAGCTGTTACCACCAGGTGGATACCAAGGAAGCAGAAACAAGAGGTACCTACTAGAACGATCTAACCCATACTGGTAATCTAGGGAGCTTGCATTAATGGCCTCAATTCTAGTTCTCATTTGCAGCATTGCCCTAAGGACAACAGTGCCTCTTCGACATTAAATTCAAGGAGCTGTCATGGTAAGGGCATTGGGGTGGAAGTCCAATGGAGTTGAGTTTAATTGTTGGTGTTATCTGCTCTTAGCTGGATGGTCTTGTACATGTCTTGTAATCCCTTCGAATTTTACTTTCCTCATCTGTAAAGTAGGAGATGACATTAATGTCATATAAGTTGGCTATGAGCATTAGTGATACACATATGGGAAGTACAGTTCTTGACACATAGCAGGGCCGCAGGAACAGTTGTGGGTTTGTAGATGCACCCAGGTGCTGAGAAGCCCGGTCTCATGAGTAAGTGGCAGAATTTCCCACTGTGCCACCCAAAGTGCTGGGAAATGTGGTCCCTAATGGTGGACCTGGGGTTCCTCTCTGCTGTGCCTTCTCCAAGAGAGATGCAAATCCCAAGGGGTCCTTTTTTTGGTGTCAAAACACCAGGATCCTCTTGGCTTTTGAGGCACATAAGAGAGTAATACTTTCCCTCCTTGAGAGAAAGTTGTCCCAAGTGAAATGTGTGGAGGATGAGTGACACTGGGAGTCTCCTGGCCAGGCTGTGGTTGGAATGCTGTGACAACTGTGTCCTTAGATAGATGCTCACAGGATGTCTCTGTGGGGCCGGGCCCTAGTGCAGGCCCATGTGTCTATTGGTCCGTAGGTTTAGTAACGACTTCTTGCATGCAGGTGCAGGCTTTATTCTCCCCAAACCTTTAGATTTCACAGGCTGGTAAAATGAATTCAACAAATATTTATTTATGGGGTGACACTTGTGCCAAGCACTGGTGAGACAAGGGGCCATAAAGCAAGCAGACAGAGCCCTGCCCACATGCAAGTGGCGGATGAAGTGATTTATTGACCTAGGATTGCCAACCTTTCATTTTGCTGTTAGGACTGAAGGAGGGAAACCAACTTCCCATGATTGTTATTAACAATTTTTCCTTAGAAGAAAATGGCTTGCTTGTTTGTTTTTGTTAATCTTCACCCGAGGATATTTTTCCGTTAATTTTTTAGCAAGAGTGGAAGGGATGGGGCGAAGACTGAGAGAAACTTCGATTGGTTGCCTCCCACAAAAGCCCTGACTGGTCCAGGGATGGAGCCTACAACGTAGATATGTGTCCTTGTCTGGAATGGAACCCAGGACCCTCAAGCTGATGCTCTATCCATTGCTCCAAATTGGCCAGGGCAGAAAATGATTATTTTAACATTCAACGGCGTGGAAGGGCATACTCTGGATTGATTATTTAAATGACTGTATTAGAACCAAATCATATGTAAATTTAAATTGTTGTGGCTTAGCTACATAAACAAAAATGCTTTGGGGTGTGTGAGAGAGCACTTTAAACAGCCTGGACAATGCTGTTTTACTTAAATGACTGTATTTAAAAGAGCTGATCTCCTCTCCCATTGTCCATGTCTTAACAATGGCTCATTCACATGCTGCGTGCTTAAACATACATACTAATTCACATAACTTGGCCCATGAACTCAAACCAGTTCCTTCATTGGATGCTCAACTGATGAAACTTTGGTTTTGATGCTGGAAAAAAATCTGACTGTAATGGCCAATGAGAGATGGGATATCAGTTTCCAAACTAGCAACATCCTAACAGAATTTAAATGCTTATTTTTCCTCTCAATATTATATTAAAATATTTTTTCTAGCAAACAGGGAAATCCAAAGAACTGTACAGAGAACACCCATACATCAACCACTGAGATTCTACCATTAACGTTTAACTTCACTGGCTGTATCATATGTCTATCCACTTACCCATCCCTCTCTCCACCCATCAGCTCCTCTGGTTTTCTTATGTATTTCAAAGACAAAGAGTTGCTGAGACCAGTTCACTTCATCCCTAAACACTTCAGCATGCATTTTACTCACTAGAATCCAGTATGTGTTTGTCGTATTTTTTGAGATAAAATTTAGATACAGTGAAATGTGTAAGTTGGAAGTGGACCATTAAATGTTTTGACAGTCATTTGACAGTCATTTGTAATGTGTAATCCTAACCCCTATGCCAATCTGTCAAAGGCAATTTGAACTAAATGCAGTTTTATTTTGCTACATTCTGACTTTGAAGTGTCCTTACCCTGTAAGAGAAGACTCAACTGTAAATTGGGCATTATGAAAAATTTCCTTCATATGTTCTTACTTTGATTCCCCCCGCCCCCCGGTGCCCTGGAAAACATTATTTGATGTCCATCTGGAAAATGACTGACTCAGGCAAGATAGTGTGTAGGGTTGTTAAAGGCATCAGCATGAGAGGCATAGGTTCCAATCCCAGCTTTGCCACTTTCTGGCTATATGACCTGGAACAAAGTGTGTATTCTGTCTATGCCTCAGTTTCTGCATCTACAGAATGGAGATAAAAATAGACCCCACCTCATAAGGTTGTTCTGTGTAGTGAGGGCTGAATGAGTGAAAACCATGTAAAGTGCTTAATTAGGACATTGTCTGTGGTACAGGAAACACTCAGGACATGCTGGCTCTTACCTCCACGCTGATAGCAGGAGGCTGGGAAGAAGGGGCCTTGTATGCGACTCTTAACTTTGCAGACAGTGATTTTCTTAACTCAGCGATTCTATGTTCCACTCAGTTCTGAGTCTCTCTTGGCCCCATTGGCTCTACAACCAGAAATTAAATGACTGTCAAAATCCTCATCGTGACATCACCAGACAATGCCAGCGGGAAATCTATGTCCATAGAATGATTCAAACTACAAGAACTGGAGCAGGTGGGGAAATGGGTTCTTACTCTCTAATTGTGTTGGGTTTATAGTGTAAATCTCATGGCCTTGAATTTAATATTGCACCATTTTATTGGCAAAAAATTGCATTACAGACTCATTAGCTCTCTCTTGGCCCTTCATCTATGCTGAACCAAAGCTTCCCTTTGACTGATGCTGGCTTCATTATTCATGACTCATCAACAGTGGCTTTGGAAATACAAACCAGGGAAGAACATTCTCTAGTGAAAGCTCTTTTATGGGACTACTTTGTCAGACTTCTGAAATAAGGATTATTCATTCATTCTTTCATTTAGTTGGTCCTTCAACAATTAGTAATTGAATATGTACAGGACAGATAAGGTCACTATTCATAAGAAGAGATTACAGTATATTTAGAAACACAAACATTTAATTAGTAATCACACAAATAATGAATCACAGTTAGGGTAGAACTGATTCCGTAGCAACCCCTGGAGTAGATAACTGTTAGTTGACTACTGTGGCAAAGGCTAATAATTGTCCCCTAATAATCATTCTCTTTTCCATAATAACAAAACACATTTTTTAGCAGGATTCATGCTCTAGGATAATGACTACATTTCTCAGCCTCCTTTGCTGTTACATGTGGCCATGTATGTTTCTGGAACCAATTCTAGTGTGTGGAAGGACATTTTCCCACATCACCAAGCAATTCTTGGACACCAGCTGGGTGCCCTACAATTCAACTCAATTTTTACACTGTCTTCCTAGAGTAACATCAGATCCCACATATTAAGGGCTCAGGCCCACAAGACTGACTGCCCCTACCCCCCATTTCAAATGCCAATTGCAAATCCAGGTTGTCCCCTGTGATTATGATAGGCAATGAACCCTCTTGCCCTTGGATTTGATTAGTTTGCTATAGTGGCTCACAGAACTTAGAGAAACATTTTACTTACTAGATCCCTGGTTTATTATGAAAAGAGAGAACTCAGGAACAGCCGGACTGGAAGGATGCAGAGGGGAAGGGTGCACGGCTTCCATGCCCGCGCCAGGCCCACCACTGTCCCCAAATCTCCACGTGATCACCAACCCAGAAGCTCTCCAAACCCATCCTTTTGGTTTTTACGGAGGCTTCATTAGTAATTGATTAAATCACTGGCCATTGGTGTTTGAGCTCAATTGCCAGGCCTTTTCTCCTCCCTGGAGATGGAGGGCAGAAGGGGGAGTGGAGAGGAGGAACTGGAGAGGTCTGAAAGTTCCAACCTTCTAATCACATGGTTGGTTCTCCTGGCAAACAGTCCCCATCCTCAGATGCTGGTGAAAAATGTCACCTCAGTAACATAACAAAAAACATCTTGACACTCTGGTCACTTAAAATCCCAAGAGTTTTAGGAGATCTGTATCAGACCAAATTTATGTTTCTTATTAAAGATCACAATACCACACCATGTGACTAAGTTCTGGTCAATGTAATGTGCAGACGTGGAGTGTGCAATTAATTCCATGTCATGCCCTTCCTTTGTCCATTTACTCCTTCCCATGGGCTGGAATGCCATCTTGCACTGTAGATGTCAGGGCAGCACTTAGGCAGGGTGGAACAAAGATATGGAAGGAGCCCAAGTTCCTGACGCCATGACTGTTTCACAAGAGACAAGTAAAGTGTTTCTGTAACAACAGCAGAACTTATATTTTAATTAATATTTCCATTGATATTGTAGTCCTCCTTCTTCCTTACTAAGAGAACCCCACATTTATTCAGATATCTACTCTTAATAAAGTTGACTATAGCCATAGCTCAGAGGTAAATCCTCATTAATATAAGCCCATCAGGGCAACCCCCTTCCTCTGGCCAGTGATCGGTTTGGACCTGGACATGATGCAGTTGTAGACCATGAAACTTGCAATTAAGTTCTGCTGGGGAATTCCTGTGAAATATTTCCTTGCTCTAAAATAGAGATCCATAGGAGACAGCCACCTCTATAAAGTACCAAACATGGTGCTAGGTCCATCTTCTGATGGATGTTTGTGTGTCTGCATGTGATGTTGGACCCATGGCAGCCATTGTGTAACCAGGAGGAGAGCTAGTCTAGAAGGTAGAGCAGAAAAATCTAAGGAACCTGGTTGTGCCACACCAGCACGGCCAAGGGTGAACTTGAGGAGGGGCGATGAAGGATTGAAGAAAAGACAGACAAGAGAATACAGCTGGGGCTTGGTGGATCTCCTGTGCCTGGATGAGGACACAAAAGACCCAGCCTGCAAGCCGATGCTTTATTTTATAGTCTGATTAAAACGAGGGTAGATTAACATGTATACAGATGTTCTTATTTTGGCAACACTTGCTGCACCTCCCACAGCCCATTAGCTACTTAGGAAGGAATTAGAGAGTGCTACAAGCACTCCCTAATTATGCTAGGAGAGGTCTGCCCTCCAGGCTAGGACTTGTTGGTGGCCCTGCCACAGGTCAGCCCGAGGCTTGACCCTAGAGCCTCTCCCTACACCTGGTGATGTGGGTGAGCCATTGAATTAAGCAAGCCTGGAGCCACTTCACCTCCAGACTTCCATTTGGTGAGGTTGTAACATGTTATTGCTATTTAAATCAACTGAGTTGGGGGTTTTTAATACTGGTAACCAAGAGTTTCCTAACCAAACAGTATGGTTCACAGGTTGTGACCAGATCTCCAGTCTCATCTCGCAACATTTCTCCCTCCAGCCTCAAACTCCAGACCTACTTGAAATCTAGACCATGCTCTCTCATCTGTCCGGGGTTCCATACATGAAGGGACTTCTGCACGTTTGTCCTTCTCTATCTCCTTTGTCTGGCATTGACCAGTTCATCTTTCGAATCAATTCAGAAGACACTCCCCAGGGACCATTCTGTACCAGACCCAATTGCTGGGTCACCCCAGACCATTCGGCCTTGTCTACTGGCCTTGCTTCTTGCCCAGAGCAGCTCTAGTGTCAACTTGCTCCATTATCAATCACAATTGTAAAGAGCACTGCCATCACTGCCACCAACCAAGGCCTTCCTTTGCATGAAGTCAGCCAAGAAGTAGACACTGACTGCATGTGTGCAGACTAGATCTGCAGAGACTCTGGCTTCTCCATCGACCTGGAGACACAGCCAGGAAGTGCCAGCATTTAATGCCCAGTGGGCATACTTTGACAGTTGAGGGATAGGAAATGGGAAGGAACCATCCATTGAATTGACTGCCCTTTTTCTCAGCGGCTGACTAGAGATAAAGGGACTCTGTGCAGCATCTTTGGTGACTGGGGAGCCAGCTATGTTTGCCGTAGAGCTGTGGCCAGCTTGGTAATGCACCACATGTATATACCCTCCTTCCTTCCCTGCTTCACTTCCCCTCTGGTTTTGGCTTTGTACTCCCCAGAACACATTCACATGCAAGTCCTCCCCTTACATCCTGTTTTCTAGGGGACTGAGCTAACATGCCTCCCAACTCATGCCACAGCTGAATCTAGCAGGGATTGTTATAAGGATCCACAGGGAACCCAGGCAGCAGCTGCTTGCTCAGAAGGGATGATCTAGCTTGTCACACAGGCACACAGCAGCCCTTGTTGCCCCAACATCAACTCTGATACCCACCATTCTCAGATTAGCTGCTTGCTGTTCTTGCTTCTTCCTACCCTCCCCTGACCTGCTATGGTTTTTATTTTCTCGAAGCCTTTGTCTGTTCCATGCCTGCTTCTTAATTCTGAGTTCTGCTTCCTCATGGTTTCTGTGTCCCATTCAAACCGGGGAGCCAGCTATGTCTGCTGCAAAGCTGTGGCCAGCTTCGTAAGGCACCGGAATGTATGCACCCTCCTTTCTGCCCTATCTCTGCCCACACTCTTACTTAGATAGGTTTAAGTCACTTGGTCACCATCCACTATTGGGTGGCATTGTTGGCAAAGCTGTGTGTCAGGCCTTGTTCCTGGCTGCTCTGCTCCAGTCACTTCAGAGTAAGTGTTTAGAGACATCTGCATCAACTTAATATTGCTGTGACAGCCACAAAAGTGTGATTGATGGGCTCGTCTCTCTCAACAGAGGATAGGCCATGTGGGTGTTCTCAGTAGCATGTGCCATGTGCTGTGTAATAGTCATGCATAGTAGAACCAACAGGGCATGTTTAAGAAACAGCAACAAATCAGTTATTACAGTTAAGTTTGAGAAGCTGTGGGAAAGCTGTCGGAAAGGACTCTGGGACTTCCAGCAAGGATTCCTAAGTTACACAGCAGACTGGGCCACTGAGGGAGCTGCTGCCTCCACCCCACGGGGGAGCTGCCTGTGGAATCAGGGCCCAGCTGTGGGCTTCAAAAACGCCTGCTGCCAGCTGCACTAGCAAAGCAGGTGTCCTGGGCAGCTCCTGTCCCCGTGCCAGGGAATGTGTTTTGCTTTCCAGCCCCAGCTTGCAGAAGAAGGCTGGAATGGATGGTCAGTGAATGCCACAGTATCCACTCACCAGCACCAGACTTCTACAATAGGACTGATGTCCTGTCTCCCCCCACCCTCAACTATCACATGCTCCTGGACCTGAGCATTTACACATTTTGTTCCCATTACGTGGAATGGCCTCCCTGAATTTCTGCTGGTAGAATCATTCATTCATTCATTCATTCATTCATTCATTCAGAAAACCCCTGTGACATTCCAGGCATGGTGTTGGGTGCTTCTGATACCAATATGACTATGGCAAAGTCCATCCTTTCAGGAACCTCATCAGCTGGTTAGTGAGATAGATATAAACATAAATTAACCTGCCTTCCCAGAATGCTCTTTTCTGTGCAATAAAACCCTTTACAATGTGAAAGGGGGAAAAGCACCAGGAATAAGAGCCCAGCTCTGAAGTAGCCTTGCCAGCTATGTGACTCATCCTCTCTTAGCCTCACTTTCCCATCATTTGAAAAGGCATTGATGGCAGCACCTCTGTCACTGGGCTCCTTCTGAGCCTTCTAGAGAAACTATAGGAAGGCTGTGTCCAGGAGGCACATGGTATATATGATACAGTGTTGATTTTTGCCATCCTTCACAGCCTAGTCGCATGTCTCCTCCTGAGAGCCTTCCCCGGCCTCCATGGGAAATGAGTCACCTCCTCCTTCACTCTTCCTCTCATCAGTGTTGGGAGACACACCTCCAGGATATCAGAAATGTAGGGAGGGCTGTGTGTATATATTTGCTAAGCTATTTAAAAAAAAACAACAACAAAAAAAACAGGAGTGGACTTTGTCAAGTATTAAACATTAAAGGAAATTTTTAGTGAAGTAATTATCAAAAGTCTACAAAAACGTTTTCTGAATCCACCCATATTGTGCGGTGTTTAATCCGTCAGCTGGGGGTGCCTTGTTTTCCTTCAGGTTCCCCTCTGCCTGGTATACAGTAAGAACCCACAAAACTGGGTAATAAACTAATAAATAAGTGGGCTTGTATTTGCTCTGACACATACAGTAGATTTTCCAAGGGCAAAGTTCTGAGGCCTGTACCTGAACTCTTTGGAGGAAGTGAGCTATGGGAACCAGTTATGGGCTGGACAAACAGTAACAGAAACACATCATTGACTCAGTGCAGTGGGGTGATGTGTTGTGTGTAAATGATAAAGGAGATACAGGAGGGAAAAGTGAGCTTTTTCCAGTATACCTCCAAAAAGCTATGTCCACATCCCAATCCTTGGAACCTGTGAATGTTACCTTGGAAAAAGGGTCTTTGCAGAAATAGTTAAGGATCTCTGCATGAGACCATTAGGATTACCCAGGAGGGCTCTAAATTCAGTGACAGGTGTCATAAGAGAAAGAAAAGAAAAAAATGCACACACAGGCCCTGTCTGTGTAGCTCAGTTGGTCCCAATACACAATGGTTGCAGGTTCAATTCCTGGTCAGGGCACATACAAGAATCAACTAATGAATGTATAAGTCAATGGAACACAAATCGGCGTTTCTCTCCCTTTCCCTCCTTTTCTCTTTCTCAAATCAGTTTTTTTTTTTTTAAAGATACACAGAGAAGCGATCATGTGAAGATGGAGGTAGAAGTTAATGTGATGCAGCCACAAGCCACAGAATGCCTGGACTCACCAGAAACTGGACAAGGCTGCCTGGCTGGCCTGCTTCAGTGGTTGAATGTTGACCTATGAACCAGGAGGTCATGGTTCAATTCCTGGTCAGGGCACATGCCCAGGTTGTGAGCTCGGTCCCCAGTGTGGGGAGTGTAGGAGGCAGCCAATGAATGATTCTCATCATAGATGTTTTTATCTCTCTCCCTCTCCCTCTGAAATTAATAAAAAATATATTTTAAAAAAGAAGCTGGACAAGGCAAGGAAGGATCCTTCCTTAAATGCTTCAGAAGGAGCACAGCTCTGTTGCCCTTAAGAACTGTGAGAGAATAAAGTCAGTTGTTCTAAGCCTCCCAGTTTGTGGTACTTTGTTGCAGCAGCCCCAGAAAATAAATGTAGCTGCTTTGGAACTATAGCAGCCAACCCTGGTAGTTGTAGCAGAGATTGTACGGCCCACAAGCCTAAAATATTTACACAGAATGTTTGCTGACCTCTGATCTAGAGTATCGCCCTTTTTGTATAGTTGATAGCATACCACCATATGTACTAGGGGAGAAATAAGTCACTCTGTTAGTATTACCCCTACTTTATAGATGGGGAAATTAAAGCAAAGTGTGATTAAGAGATTTATCAAAATATGGTGGCCACCTGTTGCTTTCACATGCCAAAACATCCCCTTCCTCTTCTCCAGCATAGCATACTGACTTCTTTGGGGAACACCTCACCGCAGCCACCATGGTCTGGGCAAGGCTCACCTCACCTCCTGGTTCCAGGGTTGAGTATCCAACTGTCTTTGTCATCTGGGGCTGTATATATAACAAATACCACAGACGGGGTGGCTTAAAAAACAGAAATTTATTTTCTAACAGTTCTGGAGGCTGGAAGTCCAGGGTCAAGGTTCGGAAGGTCAGGCTTCTGGTGAAGGCTCTCCTGGCCTGCAGACGGTCACCTCCTCCCTGTGAACTCACAAGGCCTTTCCTTCGTGTGTGGGAACAAGAGACCTTTCTCTTTCTCTCTCTTTCTCTTATAATGATACCAGTCCTATTGGATTAGGGCTCATCATTCTGACCTCAGTAACCTTAACTACCTCCTAAAGTCCCTGTTGCCAAATACGGTCACGTCGGGGATAAGGGCTTCAACCTGTGAATTTTGAAGGGACACGATTCAGTCCATAGCTCCACCACAGGCCAGGCTAATCAGTGCATTCTCTAACTTGAATGCTTGTAGCATATGACCCAAGGCTATCCCTAGGCATAGCATTTGCTGCAACTTTCAGGCAAGCAAAACTTTCTTTTTCTTCGCAACAAGGCTAATGTGAAGATAGAGCAGCTAGGGGCATATGGAGAGGACCTGGCAGAGGGTGCAGCCAGCTTAGAAGAAAACAGAGCTAAGAAGCCTCTGGAGAGTAATTAAATCCACCTTTGCTGAAGTAGGATCCCCTGGATGTCTGTTAACATGATACAATCAATTCTGTTTGAGCTATGTTTGTCACTTACAACCCAAAGCATCCTGACTGACAGGCTACCGGCTGATAGCTAATAGTGGAGATGGGATCTGAAAGCAGGTTTGCTTAGTTCTAACAGGCTCAGCTCAGGATTTCCTAGGAGTAATCTTGTCCAGGGAACTTCTGGGGTGTACCCACATGAAGTTACATTGGAAAGTTAAAAGGAGAAAAGAGCTCAAGCTGAGACTCTCCTCCACCCTCAGCAAGTCGTGGTGGCATGGTATTGACGGAGTGGCAGGCCCCCAAAGAAAGCAGTCCCTACCAGAGTGGCGCTGTCCTTATTCAAACCAGTATTTACTGGGCACCTACTATGTGCCAAGTAGGAGCCATACTCAGTCCTGATTCCCAGGTGGCAACTGGACTCTGAACATTTTTATTGCCTTCATCCTGCTCTCCTTAATTGATGGTGAGAGCAGGGAAGGTGGAAAGAGTGTTAACTAAATAAAGATGATAATTTAAGTTTAGATAAATTCAGGGAGTGCTCCCTGATTATGCCCACTGACTGAGGTCCCAATGTAAGTCTGACAAAGGATACAGACAAATTCCCAGCAGGGACTCTGGTGCCTGTGTTCAAGGCACAGCTCTGCTAAAACTGTGTGACCTTGGGCAAGCAGCTGACCCTGCCTGTGCTCCTGGTTCCTCATCTGAAAAACGGGTATAGTGCCCACTTCATAGGATTAACATGAGTGAGTGAACATGTGTGACAGTACTATCGCACAGTAAGTCCCTTCTAATGGCTGTTATTATTCTGGAGGCTGGCTCCTCCTCATGCATTTCTCAGACCAAATGTCACTCACCTCCAGCTGCCATGCGGCAAAACCCATCTTCTCCCTCATACAGTTTTGTTTCGTCCAAAGCATTTTCTTCTATAAGATCCCGTCTCTTTTAATTCTTTTTCTTTCTTTTTCTTTCAATCTCTCTCTCTCCCTCTCCCTTTCCCTCTTTCCTTTCTCACTTTCAGGCTGCAGGCTTTACGAAGGACAGAAACTGTGTATATCTTGTCAACTGCTATTTTCCCAGCACCTAGCCGCCTACTTGGCACATAGTAGGTGCCCAGTAAATACTGGTTTGAATAAGGACAGCGCCACTCTGGTAGGGACTGCTTTCTTTAGGGGCCTGCCACTCCGTCAATACCATGCCACCACGACTTGCTGAGGGTGGAGGAGAGTCTCAGCTTGAGCTCTTTTCTCCTTTTAACTTTCCAATGTAACTTCATGTGGGTACACCCCAGAAGTTCCCTGGACAAGGCCACCGCCCCGGAATCAGGGCTTTCCCAGTTCTGCCTTAGGGGAGTGAGAATGGGGGTGGCCCGCAGAAGACAAGTTCCTAGCGCGTCCTGAAGTCCCTCCCGCCGTCTCGCGTCGCTTTAAGGCGGAGGCCGGGGAGGGGGCCGACCCCGCCCGCCGGCTGGGCGCGCGGCTCCAGACTTCGGCATTTCCTCCCCGCTAGCTGGCGCGGCCTCGCCTCCCCTCGGAAGAGGAAACTCCTGGGGCCCGAGTAACGGGAACGAGCGTGGAGGAGAGCAGCGGGGGAGCCCGGTGTCAGGAGGGCCGCCCAGGGTAGGAGGCGAGGCGGGCCGGGCCAGAAGCTGGCCGTGGGCAGCACGCCGGGGCGCTGGGTGGGGAGGGCCGCCCGGCCAGACGCAGCGCGCTGCCGGCGCAGGGCGCGGCCCGGAGCTTGGGAGCCGAGGGCGGGCCGCAGCTGGAAAGAGAACTTGAGCTGGGAGAGGAGGCCGAGCTGGAAGGCGGCTTCCCCCAGCCCTGCGAGGGGGGAGCCGCCGCGAAGGCGAAGGAGACCGGGACAGCGGGGCTGCTGGGGTCCTGCGCGCATGCTGGGCCGGGGGCACCGCCGGGGCTGGCGCCCGGCATGTCGGTGCATTACACCCTCAACCTGCGCGTCTTCTGGCCCCTGGTGACTGGCCTGTGCACTGCCTTCGTGTGCCTGTACCATGTCCTGCGAGGGAGTGGGGGCGCCCGGGCCGAGCCCCCCGACGGCGCGGACGGCGGCTTCCCGCTGCTCAAGATATCTGTTCTGCTCCTCCTCGGCTACATCCTCCTCCGCTGTCGCCACGCTGTCCGGCAGCGTTTCCTGCCCGGGTCTCCCCGCCTGGGGGGCCACTCCACCTTCTCTCCAAGACACTTCCAAGAGCCCAGCCTCGACATCTTGCTGGAGAGTTACTACGAGCATGAGGTGCGCCTGTCACCGCACGTGCTGGGCCACAGCAAGGCACACGTGAGCCGGATCGTGGGCGAGCTGGTGCGGGCTGGCCGCGCCCGGGGGTCCCCAGGCCCTATTCCGGGGGGGACACTGGCCTTGGCCTTCCGCGGAGACTTCATCCAGGTGGGCAGCGCGTATGAGCAGCATAAAATCCGCCGGCCAGACGCCTTCGACGTTCTGGTGCCATTGCGCCTGCCGCCGTTGGTGGCGCTGGAACCGCGGAGCCTGGGCGCGCAGCCCGGTTTGGCCCCAGCCTTTCGTGGCTGCTTCGTGTGCGCCCTCAAGGCGCCGCCGGGGGCCTCGGGGGGTCACTGGCTCCGGGTCTGCAAACCCTTCGCCGAGGGCTTCTGCGTGGATGTGCGCGGGCGGCGCCACCTCTCGGCCACCCTGGTGCTGCGCTGGTTCCAGTCGCATCTGCAGCGTTCCCTGGCCACCGTGCGCTACAGCTTGGAGGAGCGCTGTCGGGTAACCCTGACTCCGGGGGGTCTGGAGCAACCTCCCACCCTGCACATCCTGCCCTGCCGCACCGATTATGGCTGCTGCAGGCTTTCCATGGCCGTGCGACTCATTCCTGCCGTCCATTTGGGCGATGGTGTGTTCCTCGTGGCTCCACCACCGCCGTCCTCACTCGTTGGGCCCCTGTCGGAGCTCCCGGAAGGCCTGCGTGCAGATGCACTCTGGGGCGTGAACACAGCCCGCCAGGAGCAGAAGCTGCTGGGCTGGCTGCAGGAACGGGCCCCTCCAGGTGCCTGCTACCTCAAGTGCCTGCAGTTGCTTAAAGCCCTCCGAGACCTGGGCGCCCGCGGGCTGGACCCAAGGGCTGCCACCCAATGGGGACGCATCCTGTCCTCATACGTACTCAAGACAGTGCTGCTGGCGGTGCTGCTGTGCGACAGGGCGCCTGAGCAAGGCTGGGATGAGGCTCACCTGGGCAAGCGCATGGAGCAGTTAATTCGGTTTCTTAGGGACTGCCTGCTGGGACGCCAGACCCTCTTCCACTGTGTCCTGGGCCTTGGCGGGGCAGCAGCTGAAGTGGGTCCACTGCCCAAGGTACTTCGTGAAGCCGCCCCAGTTGACCTCCTGGCTGCTTTCGATGGTCACTCCCGGGAACTCGTGGCTGCGCGGTTGCTGTCCACATGGCGAAGGCTGCCCCAGCTTCTGCGGGCCTATGGGGGTCCTCGCTACCTTGCCAGGTGCTCTCCACCCCGGAGTCAGCGCCCCCAGTACACCCAGGGCTTCCCCAAAGATGAACCATAACCCTGGCCTAATGCTCCTAAAGCCTCTCCCACCAGGTGGGGGTGGGGATGGCCATGAAGCCAGTTCAACTCCAGAAAGATGAGGTGGAAAGATGAGTTGGAAAATTTGAAGGAGGATATTTGGCGGCTTAAGTGACACTCCTGGGTCCACAACCCAGAAGAGTTATGGCAACTTCTTCACACCCACCAGAGTGTCCTAGGCAGACTCCAGAAAAACATCCAACAGCAGCAGCTAAGAGTTGGTCCAAATGTTGGTTTGTGTGGAATGATTCTGTGGAAGGAGCTGCAGATTTTAGGAAGATCAAGTGAAGGAAGAGAGAACTAGCCTCAGGGATAGTTCCCTCTGTTGGTTTTTGTGTCACAGATCTCTCTGGCCCTCAAATTTAAAGAAGTTAAATTTTTTTTGGCTTGACTACTTGCTAGGTCCTGGGTTCCTGATTGATTTTTTTTAAAAAACATAAATATGTACAACTGGAACTGAAGTTCTAGTCTAGGGGCTACTGTTTCCACTCTTCAAATGAATATTAATGTATTTTTTAAAAGGTGTAATCATTAGCGTTTGATGGGCTTGTGGAGAAGTAAGTCACACAGGTTGAAAGGCAACCAAGAACTGGTTAGAGAAACTTCCAGAGCAAATAGCACTTTATTTTGACCAATTCTTTGGTGATAATTGCTAGTGCCAAGTGTTACATCTAAAAGGGAGCCTAGCTGTATTTACTATTAAGAGAGGTGCAGTCTTGAAAAACTGGCTTACTTTATTTACATCCCTCCGGGCACACACCAGGATGTGTACCAGTCAGCAGGCATTCACTGAGCCCGTGCTGTGATCCAGGCACAGTGCAAAGTAGCATCAACGTGCACGTTCAAGACAGCACCGGGGAGAGCGGAAGACATGTTGGGTCTGGAGAAAGATGTGTTTTAGCCTTTGCCTATCAAGGTGTCCCACTGGAACTTGCTGCTGGCTGGAGACAGATAAAACCCCTTTTTTAAGGCTTTTAAGCAAACTCCTTTGCATGAGATTTCTTTCAGAGTTTAGTGAGATAATGAAGAGGAAATGCCTACTGTAGTCCCTCGCTTGTAGTGCTTTCAATGCTCAGTAATGGTTAGTGGTTGAAAGTTATTCTCCTGTCGTCCAAGCCGCCTCTAAGTGGTCCTAAGGCGACTTTGAAGAGCGGTTGTCAGCACAGGTCTTGCAAAGCATTTCATTATGTATAGTTCAGTATCTAGGGCTCTGTATTTGAAGATCCACGACTGCCTGGTCAATCAGCAGAGGAGAAATACAGAAGAGAGCATGAGGAGATGGGTGGAGATGAAGGGAGGTAGCCCTTGTCAGCTTTTTTTTTTGTCCTTTGGACAGATATATCACCAGGTTGGGTGTCTTGCAAGTAGGAGGAGCCCCTTCTGAAATCCCTCTTTGTCCTTCCAGATTTCTGACAGCCCACAATTCCAAGTTTAAAATGGTCCATCCTATGCTCTTCTCCTAGAAACTGCAGCCAGTCCCAGTGTTATACTTTGGGATTTTTATTTTTAAACAAAGACATGTACTCTCTCAGGCTCTTAAAGGGTAAAACTTGGAAGACAGAAATAGCCAACTGAATAGGGCCATTGTTTAATTCCTGAGTTATTTTGAGGGAACTCGAAACTTTCTTTAAGGGACCTAGTGGGCCACTGCAGGAAACCATTGTGAATAAATGATTTATAGGAAATCCTCATCAGAACTGCAGACATTTCTTCCATCCTTTGCAGCCTTGGACTGTAAGAGAAACAGCTGCAGATGTTCTGCTTCTCCTTGAGGTTGTTTTGGGGAGAATTCCCCCTAAAACCACAAAGGTTATTCCTAGCTTTTGAGGTCAGTGTTAGGTTATAAGGTACTGCATTTAGCAAAGGAATCAGTCTACCAACTTTCTGCAAAGATATAAACTGTACAGTGTTCAGTTTCCCCTGTAGTCATTTAAGTCTACTGGAGTAGAGGACATTGAAGCTCTGGAGGGATTATAAAGCTTTAAAAGCTGAATTTTCCAAATATTTCTAGCTAAGTTGATAGGTTCCTTTTTTATCTTATTAGTGTTTTGAAGTTTAAATCTGGTAACATACTGTTCTTGTAGGTTTTTATTTTTATTTTTTCTTCAGGTTAATTACCCAAAGCCTCATCCATCCTCAAGATTTTAAATTTTTATTATTTTTTTAAATTAATGGGCATTGTGTTTGTTAATTTTTTAAATATTAATGTTTTATTTAAATGCCATGCTGAGCAGTTGTTCTCTGGACATGGTAACCAAAACTTAGAGTTTTCGATCGATTTTGATCAATGTTTAGTAATCCCAAACATGTACTGTGTACAAATGACATAATAGGGCATAATAGCCAGGTGTGATGGTTGCCCAAGGCACTTAAATTAAGCTCAGCTCTGTATTTTGTTAGGGCTCCGTCATCATCTTGATCAGAAAAGTACACATTTTTGGTGTATACTTGGTACTGGAGATTCATATTTGCAAATATTCTTATACAGGAAGGCTCAGAATTGCTCATGTTTAAAAAAATAAAATAAAATAAGATTAATAGTCCAGCCAGTGCCCAAAGAAAATGTTTGGAGAAAATGACTCAGCCATTTTGCCACGAGACACCCTTCAGTAACTCCACTGAGCTGTCTTGGGAGCCATCCTAGAACGCTCCGGGGCTGAGAGCAGGGGGTGGGGTTTGCAAAATGAAATTGAAGTGAAAGAAGGGAGAGTTGTGAGTGAACCAGGAGGACTCTGAAGGACTCGGGAGTAGAACCTACGATGGAAGTGAAAGGAAGGAGAGAGGGGTGGAAATCATGAGGGTGGGAAAGAGGTTTGGGTTAGGAAACACATTTTTAGGTATGTGCTGTATCAAAATCAGGGGTCACCAACTCAGCAGCCTGCAGAAGCAAGGTATAGAAGGGGTGGGTGGGCAGTGGGGATCCCCTATCTTAAGGAAAACAGCCATTACTCGGCTCCATGCAGAGGAAAAAGGTACAGAGGGGCTGGAAATCAGGATTTTTTTTAAAGTAAAATTTTCTGATTTTTAAGTAATTTTTAAAATTTCCAAAGCACCGTGTGGGCCAAACAAAACTTTTGGTTAAGTCTGCAGGCCACCAGTTGACGACCCCTGACATACACAGTTAACCCCCCAAGTATGTATAAGGTTATATTTATTGTTATGGATATGATGTTATACTTAGTTGGGGGAGCATTATCTCAGTCTTCTTTATCTCTCAGAGCTAAGCTTTATTTTAGAAACAAACCAGAAATATTAACATGGCCACAGATGACACTTAACTTACAATTCCCAGAAGGACCCTCTCTCCTGGAGCTGTTCTTTGCAGTCACATCCTCCAGCAAACCATGGGGCCCGTTCTTGGCATTTCCTTCCTGGTGAGTCCGGACTGAACTCCTAGGCTGTGATGGAGTTTGAAGATGAGTCATCAGGAAGGATTGCAGAATAACTTGTTTCTTTTTTGTTTGCATTTTATTCTTATTTTAAAATTATTTATTATTGTTATTATTTTTATTTTTCTTAGCAGTGTCCTTGCCTGTGCCTTAGCAAGGATAGCTGGTGGCCTTGAACACCAGAAAAACAGTGCTGGATCTTTGGGCCGAGCTTCTTAGGCTTGCTACCACTCCCTTTGCCAAGAACACTGTTCTGGTCAGATGTATCTATCCCTTTCTGACTCAGGGGCTCCCACCAAAATTAACATCCCGAAGGAGTGAACCTAACAGCTTCCAGAGCGTCTCTTTTATCCTCCTGGCGCAAGTCACTTTTTCTCTAAAATGTGGCTTTTGCCCTCGATGCTGAAGACTTAATTTTCCCCACCCACCCATGAAGAGGAAAAAATGTTTCCCAGTGGTGGAAAAAATGACTCTCATTAACATTTCCAGTGTCCCTTGAGAGGGAAACAAGTTCAGTGTTATCACGTGGCATTTGTTAATTTCTTTAGCATCTCATGTCTGTTACTAAGACACTACTGTTTATTTTTCTATACCTACACAGCACATGATTTGGTGGGGATAAAGCAAGTATAAATTGGGAACAGGTGAAGATACATGTGATCATGTGTACAGAGAGAATAGACTAAAATGTGCAGCTAAATTATATGTAATCTGGTTTTTTGACGTATCAGATATTCAGGAATATTTTGAGCATCTTTTGCTTTAAAAAAAAAAAAAGTGTCTGATTTAGTCACTTGACTTTAAAACATTCCTCTTATTTTATTGTGGTTTTTAATGTGTGTTCTGACCCCAAACTGTGTATTATGATGCAGTGTGTCAGCTGCAGTCAGAGCATATGTTTTGTTCCAATAACAGAGACTAAAGAGTTAATAAATATGGTTCAGCTGCTACAGTTGTGTGATTAAAAGGCGTTTTAATCACACCAAGTTTCTATGGCCCACATAGCTGAGGCCTGCCATTTGTTTTCTATTTCAGGGTGGAGTAAATTTGCACTTTTAACCACATGGATCATTTGGGGGCCTTGTTCTTTTATACTTCGCTTTTTGTTAATAAAGGAACGTGTAGAAACCTCCGGACTGGACGTCAGATTTGTGGGGGGGGGGGGGGGGTCTCCTCTCCCCTGAGGCTGCCCTGGCTTACGATTCCTTACGGAAACCTTACCTGCTCTCAGCGTCTGGGTGTATGTATGGGAGGCTTTCCCATGCAGCAAAGCTGGGATCGTCGCGTGTGCAGAACTGGCTCCGTCCACAGGTGGGAAAGGATGCCGGTTCATAGCTCTGCAGGCTTGCACCCTGGAGTCCTGCCCTCCCGTCGTCGTTTTCCTTGCCTAGAACCTTCTGCCCATGCCCCTCTTCTACCCTCTTCTCCTCCCACTTCCACACACACTCCTAAATGCGGTTCAAGTCTTGGCCTGTGACTAATTCATAGCTCAAGAATTTTACCCAGAAATCTCTCAGGCCCTCAGGCCACAGGCCCTCTCTCTGCAAATGGTAAACATTTGCTAATATGAAAAACCACCAGTTTAGGGAGAGATGGCAGCTTGGAGGCTGGGTTGGACTCTTCAAAGCCTTGGAGCCAGTGGAAATTGAGGGAAATTTGTACGCACAGGCTGATTAAACAGTAGTTGTGTGTAGGACACTTGTCGGTGGAAAAGAGGGTGGGGGGGTGTTGCCTTTAGTTTTTTAACAAGTAGTCATTCAGTGACTATTGCCCCGGGCATGGAGGACATGTGCAGTGATGACAAAGACAGACGTGGTCTCTTTCTCACGAGCACACAGACTGCTCTGAGAGGCAGGCAGTTACGACGTCTCCATACAGTGGCGGATGGTAGGTGGGGGAGGGTTATGGAAGCAAGGAGGAGGGCACCTCGTGCAGTTCAGGGAGGGCTGCTTGGAACAAGTGATGCCTAAGTCCAGATCCAAAGACAGGCTAGGAGCTGGGCTGGAGAAGAATGCATCAAGCACAGAGGTGAAAGGAGCATTTCAGTTTGGCTGGAAAGTGGGGATGAGGCTCGAGGAAGCTTCAGAGGCCACGGATGAGATGGGAGAGTTAGGAAGGCACCAGGACACCAGGAGTACTGAAGCCAGAGCTGCTCAAACTGGAGTGTGCAAATCACCTGGGAGTCTGTTAGCGTGCGAGTTCTGATTCATCAATGATGAGAGAGAATCACTGATCAGCCGCCTCCTGCACACCCCTCAGTAGGGATTGAGCCTGAAACACAAGAATGTGCTCTGACCGGGAATCGAACCGTGACCTCCTGAGTCATAGGTCAGTGCTCAATCACTGAGCCACGCTGGCCGGGCAAGACTGCTTTTCCAACAAGCTTCGGGGTTAGAGTGCTGCTGGTGCAGGGGCCGTGCTTTGATTGCAAGGCCGTAAACCACACTGCAGGTTGGGACTGATCCAGAAGATACTGGATCGGCAAGAAATGGCAGAGTCAACATTTGAGTTTGGCTCACTCTGGCTTCAAGGAGGAGACGGGATTAAGCAGGGCTTGGCAAACGATTTATTTGTTTTCTTTAATTTTTGTGTAAGTAAAGTTTTATGGGAACACAGCCACACCCATTCAGTTACATACTGTCTCTGGTTGCTCTCGCCCTGTGGGTAGAGTTGAGTAACCGGGACGCAACACTGAAAATACTTACCGCTCTGGCTCCCTACAGAAAAGATTGCTGGAAGTAATCAAACTGGGAGTCATCAGAGGCTGCAGTGGTCTGGGCCTTGGTGGGGCGGGGTGAGTGGGATTGAAATAGGAACAGGGAGACCAGTTACCGTAGAGACAGAACAGTGTCAGAAGGAGGGCCAGAGCTTGAATGCCAAGAGACCAGTCTTCAAGTCTTGCCTCCTGCATTTTTCTGTGTCTCTCTTGGCAACTTACCTAATCCTCTCTGAACCTCAAGTCCCTCCTCTGTAAATGGGTTCATAATAGAACCTCCCTCAGAGAAGTAGTTGGGGATAAGGTGAGCGCGTGCCTGCAAAGTGCTTAACATATATATTAAGCACCCAGTGCAGATCAGTGTAGAAGTAATGATCAGAATGGGATTGTCATGTAGTCTGTGTCTCTCGGCCTCTTCCTCTGCTCCCTTTCCTGCTCATTCTTTCTCCACTGCAGGATTGTCTCCATTTTGTCCGTCCAGCCATCTCTCTGCTACCCAGATTTTGTTCATCTCTTTCATCGATGCCCATGATGTTCCTAATGTGAGAAGCCCTCACTCTGTGTACTGTAGTGGGCTGATTACCAAAACAGTCCCTGTTCTCCAACCCTCCCTATACCCATGACCTTTGCAAGTGACTCCGCAGTCTCTCCCATCAAAAAGGGGAGGGGCCTTCTGCCTACCTCTTGAAACTAGAATGGCTTTGTGATTTTTCCTTAATCGATAGAATGTGGTACCGCGCATTCCTTTGGAGCACAATTTAATATAATATCACAATAGGCATTGTGCTAGTTCCAGGCCTCGGCCTCAAGACACCTTGCCTGCTTCTCATTGTTTTCTTGGAAGCCTGCGACCACCACGTGAGGATGAGAGACCTTGTGGCCCAGCCAGGCCTCTCGTCAGAGCTGGTAGGCAGCACCTGTGAGACCGGTGGTGCGGCCATCCCAGAGCAGCCCCACAGCCCCCTTTTCCCATGACCACAGACTAACTGAAACACTTGCGGAAGCCCATTTAAGACCAGCTAAACCTGGCCCAGGTCAGCAGAACCACTCAGCCGGCCCATAGCAATAACAGACATTGTTTTAAGCCACTGAGTTAGTGGTTGTTTCTTGCTCCACAACAGCTAACTGATATGGAAGCTATAGATATAGAATCTATTAGGGGTCCTCAAACTTTTTAAACAGGGGGCCAGTTCACTGTCCCTCAGACCGGTGGAAGGCCGGACTATAGTTAAAAAAAAACAAACTGAACAAATTCCTATGCACACTGCACATATCTTATTTTGAAGCAAAAAAACAAGGCGGCAAAAAACACCCAGCGGGGTGGATAGATGTCCCCGGTGGGCTGCATGTGGCCCCAGGGTAGATGCTAGGGCTGCACTGGAGTAAATACAGGCTGTCCTTGACTTCTGTGCTCCTGCTTTTTAAACAGCCAGACTTTGATATAAGCACTTAACTGACAGTGAACCACCTTCCCCACAGCGAACCCAGGTTCCATCGGCTGAAGCACAGTGAGCTGCTGGCCGCCCATTCAGGGGTCAGGTGTGGCAGCGTTGCAGTCTCTGAGCAGTGTGTTTGCTCAGCTGTTGCACTTCGTTCCTGTATTTGCCCTTATCTTGTAAAAACAAACGGAAGCTGGGAAAACTAAGCGCTGATTCAGGTGACAAAATGCCACAGGTCTCAAAGGTAATGCAATTACGACTCTGATTCAGTATCCCCAACATGGCTTAGCTTCGGCTTCAGTCCGATGCTGGCTGCTGGTAAGCTGGTGGGCAGCGCACTCAATTGTAAAGGACTGAAATGGTAGTGATGAAGGGCATTTAGGAAACAGTATCACTTAGGAATACATTTGACCACAACTTATAAAAACCCAACCTATAGTGATAAACGAATAGAGGCTTATATTTTCTCATCAGCCAGAAGCCTACAGGTAGACAGCCAGCAGTACAGGGATGAAGCTGGGGCCATTTTCATTTTTATCCTTATGCTTGTCGTGTCAAGACCCCACAGTGGCTAGGGTAGGCATGGAGAAGAGAAAATGGATTAGGGAGCACCGCAGACTTCCTCTTACACATCATTGGCCAGAATGGTGGCACATGATAATTCTTAGCAGCAAGGGAAGCTGGGAAGGAGAGCCTGGTCATACAGCAGCTCTGAGCAAAAATATGCAGGAAAAATGGTGTTTGTGGGTAAATAAGATTCTGCCTCATAAGTGCCAGAAACAAATAGAAGATTATGTCTAAGTAGTGAGAAGTAATTAGAGAATTTATAATTCCATAATTATATAATTTATACTTGCCTAAGTCCTAGAATATAGTAAATGCTCCAAAAATGTTAGGGTTGACATCTCAGCTCTCCCATTCACTGGCCATAATCTTTTGGGCAAGTCAGTTAACTTGTCTGGGCATCAGTTTTCTGATTTGCAAAATGGGAGTGACAGTACCTCCTTCTATAGGTTTGTTGTGAGAATCAAAGAGTAATGCATGTGAAATTGAGAAGCGCTATCCAAATGCTAGTTGTGGTCTCTCAGGATTGTGCCCCCGCAGCTTTGGGACAACAGAGAGGGGAATCCATTCCCTAAGAGGGGGTCACCCTCAGGCACTCTGTCCAGTGCCTGCCCATCCCCAAACCTCCCCTCCCACAGGACTGGGAGTGAGTCTGCGGTTGTGAATATATATTTGTTGCAATGTTCCCAGAAGGGAAGGACATTCGGTGAGAGGACTGACCGCCCCCATATCTCTTTTAAATTGTGTCATCTTCTTATAAGCTTTCTCCCCATTTCATTTCTCAAATGAAATTTGATTTGCATTGCCCATGCCTAGCGAAAAGTTCTGGAGCTATAATAATACACCAGGGCTTTATAAGATTATCTGTGCTCAGAATTCCACCCTGGCCCCATGAGGTCAGAAACTCCGGGGGCGGGGGGGTGCAGCCTGGCATGGACACTTTCCACAGCTCCCCGGGTAATTCTACTAGTACAATGGAGCCAGCGTTGAGAGCCACCGACTTCAGTTAGATGGCCCTTCTGGCGCCTTTCAGTAGAGAACCTGCGATTTCCCCACCAGGTGCTGTGGAAACACCAGCTGGCGGGTGTGAAGTTTGCTTTGTGGTAGAGACAGATGGCTGAATGGGGGTGGTGGTGGAATAAAGTCCTAGGATGGAACTCTGTAGCTGAGAGACACAAGGCAAAATATCATTGCCAAGTAGGCACAGGAGTTAGTCCCATTAGCAGTTCTCCTTTTCTTCGACCCCAGGGAGATGGAAATGATGAAAAATATTTTGGAGAAAAAAAGTCATTAGATGCTTCTCAGCTAAGGCCTCTATATTTGTAGGGACAGTGACCTCAGTCTAGTGTAGAGAGAACATATATCCGATACAGCCCGTCTTCACAAAATGCTGGCTCTCTTCCTGAAAATTCAATGGTTTTGCCCACTCTTTGACACTTTGTCCCAGTCTCTGCTGCCCCCACTGTCCTCAGATGCTGGGACTTTGAGCTAGCACTTAAAAAAATGAGAGTCCATCAAGACGCCTTCCAATGAAGTCTGCGGGGAGGGGGTGGAGGGGAGGGGTTGGGAAATAGCAGGGGGTGGGGTGGGGAGAGTGGGTTAGGAATCCCACTGTGTGCCAGACTCAAACTAAAAGCTTTTAGGGAACTTGTCTCATGAAAAGATTTGCATCTTCATGGTTTATTTAATCATTCGTCTCCTGGAATTAGGAGCTATGCCTCTGATGGGCAGCTGTGGATCCTTACGGAGAGGAAAGGATGAAAACATTTCAACCGAGTAGAAAAATGGTGTGGCATTTGGAGATGAGATCCCCTCAGGTTCTTGATTTCTTCAGGGAAATCCCCTCTCTACTGAAAGGTTCCAGAAGCTGCACCGAAAACACCGCTACATATTTGAATCAAGGATTTGTGATGATTATTTTTCCTCTGATAAATACCGGAGTCTTCACTTGCCAAGTCTTCAAAATGCATCTGCATATCATCTCATTAAACCTGGCCCCTTGAGACCAGCTGAGAAGTCTCAGCCCTTCCCACATGTGGCACAGGCACTTCTGCTTGCTTAATATCCTTGAGGAACCCCAAATCTCCCAGCCCCCACCCCCAGGTAGGAGGGCCAGGTGACCGGTTCTGACCAATGGGGAGGGAACAGGAGGGACTTCGGTGTGACCCTGCAGAGGCGAAAAGCCAAGTGCGAAGATGGCAGCATCACCAGGTGGAACTGAGTCACTACAAAGAAACAGGTGCCCTTGACAGTCACTTGATTCATACTGGACTTCCCATGAGTGACAAATAAACCTTTGTGATGTTTGTGAAACATTGGGGTTCTTTGGTGGTACTACAGCCTAGCCCCCACTTAACCTAACTAACGCGACAAGAGGCTGAAGAGGGCTCCTATCGTCACCTTCTTCTGGAAGATCCCATTGGAAGGTCCTCAAATGAATGTGTTGATTAAAAACGGGGAGAAGCTGCTCTTCTCTAGGGCCCCAGGGAATTCCAGATTATGCAGTGCTCCATCTCCATGCACTCACTCAGTAAATAATCACTGAGTGCCTAATATGCACCAGGCCCTGTGCTGGCACCTGGGATGGAGTGGTTAGCAAAATGGGTTTGTCTGCAGTGTCCAGTCTGCTGGAGGAGACAGATGCTTGTCAAATAAGCATGCCAATGAGCGCTGAATAACAGAGGTGAATGCTTTGAAGGAAAGAAACAGGTTTCTGTGACACTAAATCAGAAGAGAAGTTTACTGAAGCCCCGAGGGTTTAAGACAGGCTGCCCTGAAATCTGGAAGCCCAGCACACTACACCATGCGGGCCTGTCTCAGGGTGTCACCTTGTAGTGTACCTACTCCATGCCAAATGCTGGACACATGTCATCTTCAGTTAATCATTGCAATAATCCGAGGAAGTGGTACTAACCTCATCCCCATTTTACAGATGAGGAAGCTGAGGCCCATCAAAAGGAAGCCACATGTCCCAAGGCCACTTAGCAAAGTAAGTGCAGATAGGGATTTGAATCTGCAACCATCCGCTGCTTCCTAAAGGAGCACTTGCTGCATTTCTGGCCCTTGCAAACCCAGCCAAGGAGGTTAGTCACTCAGGAAGTAGTCCCTCATGAGTCCCACAGTGGGAGATCAAAATGAAATGAGCAGGCAGATGTTTACAAGTTGCCTAAAAAAGCCACCCACCCAAGAAGGGGGGAGGAGAGCTTTCTCCCCACCCCCACTCCAAGCCCTTCCTTAAAAGCTCCAGAGTTCCTTTTTCAGTTTTACAGTGTCCCCTCCCCCTCCCCCCAGAGAGGTGACCTCATCTTCCTTTCTGCAGAAAGGAAGGCGTGGGCTGCTGGCTCTACAGTAGCCCAGCCACTAACGAGGGCTTCCCTCCAAACTTAACCCAGATGGACAGGGACATACCAGCTCTTTCTTCTCTTGGCTTTCTAAGATGCTTCTCTTTCTCCCCAGAATAGAAGCAGGAAGGCCCGGAGTAGCTGCCTTTGAAATGTTGGCTGGTACAGCTAATTGCTTTGTTTTTACAGGACTGAGCAGATTAGGCACATAGACACATTTACACTTATTCAGACACATGCTCCCCACACAGATATGCATGTACACATCTGCATGCATAGACATCAGTGCTCTTGAACTCACACATACACATGGATAGCTAACACTGGATAGCATTTACAGCACCGTGTTCCAGGCAGTTTCCCAGGTCTGGGCAAATGACTGCCCGTGGGCCAAAATCTAGCCTGCCTTCTGTTTGTTGTAAATAAAGTTTTACTGGAACACAATTGTGCATTTTTATCGACACAAACCATCCTCCATTGATCATTGCAACAGTCCTAGTCATTATCTGTAACTGTTTTTGCAAAACCTGAAATATTTACCACCTGGCCTTCTTAAGGAAAAGTTTACCAACTCCTACTCTAAGTGCTTAAAAACTCTACAAAGTATCAGTTATATATTTTGACTCTAAGAAGGAATATACCTGTCAAAAAGGACTCCCATGGTTAAGTGGGCCCAAAATTTATAATCAATCCAGCAGTGCTGTTTGTTGGGGATCTCTTATGCACGATGCATTTCAGGGGAAAGCCACGGACTAAACTGCCAAGGCTCCTGCAGCACTGTGTTCCTGCCAGCTCTGCTGACCCTTATAAAGGAATTCCTTGTGTATATTTCAATCAATGGGCTGAGACAAGTCCCATCAAATTGGAGCTGCACAGCTATATTCTTACTAGAGGCCCAGTGCACAAAAATTTGTGCACTCAGAGGGGTCCCTCAGCCTGGCCTGTGCCCTCTCACAGTCTGGGACCCCTCGGGGGATGTCCACATGCTGGCGTGCCTGGCCAGCCTGGGTGAGGGGCTGAGGGCCGTTTCAGGCTGCCCACAGCCCCTTCAGGGTTTGGGTCCCTACTGGGGTGCCTGGCTGGAAGCAGGTATCTGGGATTTATTTAACTTCTATAATTTAAACTTCATTGCCTTGGTCCCCCACTCGAAGCCTGGATTGCCCCTGGCAACCCAAGGTCCCAGCCTGGCAGGTATCTGGGTGTTGTTTATATTCTATAATTGAAACTTTATAGCCTTGAGTAGAGCTCAGGGCCCGTTAAGCCCTGGCTTCCTCCATTGCCTGGGGCAACTCCAGCTCTGTGGCCACCACCATCTTAGTTGTGTTAATTTGCATATTTGCTCCTGATTGGTTGGTGGATGTGGCTTGTGGGAGTGGCTTGTTGGTGTAAAGGATGAGGGTCAATTTGCATATTACTCTTTTATTAGATTAGATTAGCATCTTTACTTGATGCCATAATGACCAACTAATCCAGACATGCTATTCTGACCAATTTAGATAGTGCAATTTGAACCAATAAAACTCTGCAAATTTAGATCCTCCGTTTGTATAAAAATGGACAAATCAAGGACTAGGGTGCCCCTTCTCGGTATAAACAGGCCTCCTCTTGGTCTGGAGGAATATACTTTTGGTCGTTTTCTTTACCCATTTTATAAACTGTTTACTTGAATAAAGTCTTTCCTTCCCCTCTATCCCAGATTGGGCAGAGGGATTGGTGGCAGTGATCTTTTGATGGCAATTTGCTGCAAAACTAACCATCCTAAAATGGCTTAAAATCAACCACCACCATTCTCCCACAATTCTGTGTGTGAACTGAGATCTGCTGAGGGTTTTGCTGAGCTGGGAGCACAGTGTCCTGAGGATCCACTGAAATGGATTCTCCTGTCCAAGAGAGCTCGCTCCGACGGCAGGCAGTTGGTACTGCAGTGGGTTGTGAGTTCAGCTGCCACTGAGGACCGGCCTGCCTCAGTTTCCCTCCCTGTGGCCTCACCTTTTGGCTCTCGCTTCTCATGGCTTGGGCACTGGGTTCTAAGAGGCAGTGTTTCTTTTGTGCAAATGCAGAACTGTGACCTTTCAAGGTCCAGATTCTACTGGTCAGAATGAGTCACAAGTCCAGCCCAGATTCAAGGGGAACTGGCATGGACCACCCTCTCCTTTGCTCCCTACACACCTATCAATCAATGGGGAGAATGGCAAAGAATTTGTGATCTCCTTTAATCCACCATGGTAAGTACTTGCCTTCATTTTCGACAGGGAAACTGAGGCACAGAAATGTTAAATAATTTGCCAACCAACATCCAGCTAGTAACACACACCCTCATACACACACAGATATGCACATGCTTACATGATTACTCATTATACATATATCCATCGCATACACATCCACAATTTACATATATATGTACACGTACATAGTCACTTGTTTACATCCTCACATAGACCACAAATCCTCATGCAAAGCCACATGCACATGCATTCATATTTGCACGTAAGCATTCACAGACCCATTCCACTGTGTGCACACATACACACTCTTGGCATTCACGCACTCAGAGACACCCCCTCCAGTCTCACATACATAAGCACATGTATCTGAGTACATGAATATACATATGCGCACACTGTTTCCTCCCTCCCCACTGACCACAGTAATTTGCCACATGGACTCAGGAGACCTTTTCCTTTCCCTTTTACACAAGGTGTTCTCTTGGTGCCAGAAAACCCTCCTGCCTTCCCACTATCGTGCAGTCTCCCTCTACCACAGAGGGAGGCCCATAGGCTAAGGACCCTGAATCCACAGCCCTGCTTGTCATGGCCATGGGACTTAAAACCCAGGCACCTCAGTCCACTTGGATGTGGAGGAAAACAAGGCACAAGAAGGTTAAGTTGCCCATGTTACCCGGCATGAGCTGGGAGCTGGGACCTCCCAGTATTCAGCTGGGCCAGGCCTAAGGAATGAATAAATGAGTTGAAGCACTTGTTCAACACTGAGTTAAAAAAACAACTTTATTCTTTTAGGAGCAATTTTAGGTTCACAGCATATCCCCGCTGCCCACCCCACATGCACAGCCTCCCTCATTATCACCATCACCCACCAGAGTGGTACACTTGTTACAACTGATAAATCTACATAGACACATGATAATCACCCAGAGTTCATAGCTTACATTAGGGCTCACTCTTGGCTCATACATTCTATGGATTTGGACAAATGTGTAATGACATGTATCCACCATTGTAGTATCATACAGAGTAATTTCACTGCCCTAAAAATCCTCTGTGCTCCATCTATTCATCCCCTCCCCCCACTCCTGACCTTTTTAATGTCTCCATAGTTTATTGTTTTCTAGAATGTCATATAGTTGGAATCATACAGTGTATAGCCTTTCCAGAGTGGCTCCTTCCACTGAGTCATATGCATTTAAGCTTCTTGTATGTCTTTTCATGGCCTGATGCCTCCTTCGTTTTCTTTCTTTTTTAAAAAAATATATTTCTTTATTGATTTCAGAGAGGAAGAGAGAAGGAGAGAGATAGAAACATCAATGATGAGAGAGAATCATTGATTGGCTGCCTTCTGCACATCCCCTACTGAGGAACGAACCTGCAACCCAGGCATGTGCTCTTGGCCAGAATGGAACCCAGGACCCTTCAGTCCTCAGGCTGACGCTCGGCCCACTGAGCCAAGCCGGCTAGGGCAGCTCCTTCCTTTTCAGTGCTAAATAATATTCCATCGTCTGAGGTTCCACAGTTGATTTATCCACTCATGTACTGAAAGGCATATTGGTTGCTTCAGTATTTCTTTCTTGTTAGTTTTGGAGAGCAGGTGGGACAGAAATGCTCCCCAAACCTTCTGAGTCAGACACCAGGCATGTCAGAAAGAGACACAAGATGGAGAGAAGAAACATCCACCTTTCCTCCTTCGTTGGATGACCATCTATCACAGCCATCGTTAGCCCTAGCCGGTCACCATAGTGACCTGAAGATTTTAAAACACCAGTGCCTAGGTATCACCACAGAGACTGTGATTCACTTGGGCACAGCTGGGGACAGGACTTTTGAAAGCTCCTTAGATGATTCACATGCGAAGGCAGGGTTAAAGAGCCCAGGTCAGAGAGAATCAGCTAATGGAGGGACCCTCAGGGAAATGACATCAGCCTGAGTTCAGACTTGGGGAAAGGACTTGCGAGGCAGAGGTGCAATGTGGTTTGACTTCAGAACTTTGGAAAATCCCTTTGTAACTGGACAATCAATGGGTCTGGGCTGCCTGTCACTACTTGAACCAATTCAGCAGAGACAGGGTTGAATCATATATGTGCATTTATTCCAATATTACTGGCAGTGTGGGAGAACAGCAGGTCATCCACAAACATCTGCTCTGCCCCCCACCATAAGCCTGCTACTTATGTCGGGACAAAGGTTACATGGGGAAGTAGGCAAAAGGGTATGCTAAATGGGCAGTTGATAGGTAATGCGGGCTGGGGGTTTGCAAAGGCCTGTGTGTATGCAAAGGTCTGGGAGTCTTTAAAGGGCTGGAGCTCTGGTTTCTGCAACAAGGTTGTTAATCTTTTCATGATAATAGGCAGCTCCCGGATGTAGGAGATGGATGCATTTCCAGATCCCACATGCAATTCCCAGCCAAGTTAGAATGTGCCTTCTTTAATCAGAACAAATCAGTCAAGGTTAACAGAGCATGATTAATATTTGTACAATTATAGCTGATCCCCAGTATTCTATTTCTCCCCCTCTCACTTTTGCCTCTCTGAGTCTCAGTTTCTTCATCTGTAAAATGGGAACCTGCCTCTTGGGTCCTGTGCAGATTAAATAAAATAATGCATGCAAGGTACTTGAAATAGAACATAATAAGTTCTCATGAGTAATATACTCATGAGTATACTCATGAGTAATGAAAAAATAGGTGTCATTTGTTGAGTGCTCATTATGTGCTTGGCACTTGCTAAAAAGTCTGTGGTTCATTTGGGCCTAGGATGTGACTGCAGAAGCATGTGAGAAAGAAGTAAAGATCAGGAGACAACCAAGATGGCAGCATAGGTAAACACCTGAACTTGCTGCCACTACAACCACATTAAAACTACAACTAAAAGACAAAACGAATAGCATCCAGAACCACTGGAAGGCTGGCTGAGTGGAAATTCTACAACTAGAAGGAAAGAGAAAAGCACATTGAGTCCGGTAGGAGGTGCAGAGGTGTGGAAGTGTGGAGGTGTGGAGGCGCACGCTAAAGGGGCTGGCAGCTGGGTACGCTGCTGTCTTTTTCAATCAGGAGGGAGATACAAGCTCCCGACTGCTCTGAAATCCAGTTCTAGGTGAGAATCTGGGGACCCAGACTCATATGGAGAGAAACTGGACTGTCTGACATCAGGCCAGAATGTGAGGACAGCTTTCTCGCAGAGGTGCTTGCAGCGGTCATTGTTCCTGCATGGGGCTGAGGGACATAGAGACCCAGGGACTTATCGGGGGAGGGTCGACAGCAACCACTGCTGTTTGCACCGCCCTGTGACTCCCTGAGACCACACCTCATCCAACTTACAACCCCACCCAAGCTGTGCGCAGAGGCTTTTGTATTTGAATGGCCTGGACTTTCTGTGCCTAAAAACCTGTCAAACTAAGCTGGGTCAGAGAAACCCAAAGTTTCCAAAAGAAGCTCTAAGGCTCATCAGCAGCCTGCATTACTTCACAGCTGCACCTCATCTGGGCATCTCCAAACCCCAAACAGAGAGGAGGAATCTGCAGATCTTTCTGTAGCTCCTGCTGGGTGGCCTCAGGCAGTGGCGGACTTTGCACCCACTTGGAGATCCAAGAGCCAGTGTACCCAGTGGTCAGAGTGAGACCATCCAGATTACAACTCTTCACATCCATAAGAGACACACTCAGGGGGCAGACTCAGTGAGTGCCAAAGCCCCACTGAAGCAAGTCCTGCCCCATAAGGTTGTCTCCAGCACAGAAGTTCTCCCATTGTAGACACAACTGGTCCTCACAGCCAGTTGATCTGGAGGTCAATTCCTCCCAGTGATACCAACAACAATCAAGGCTTAACTATAACAAGACTGTGCACACAGCCCACAAAGGAGTGCACCAAGAGTGTCCACCTCAGGTAATTAGGGAGGCTGAGCCACTGGGCCCTATAGACACCTAGCACACAAAGCCACTCTGTCCACACAGGGAAACAGCCAAAATGCAGAGACAAAGAAACAGATCACAAATGAAAGAAATGGAGGAAAGCAAACTACTGGATATAGAGTTCAAAACCACAATTATAAGGTTACTCAAGAATCTTCTAGAAACATCCAAGAAATTTAGTGAGATCCTAAAGGATATGAAAAAGGACCAATTAGAAATTAAGCATACACTGACTGAAATAAAGAATAATATACAGAGATCCAACAGCAGACTAGAGGATCGCAAGAATCAATTCAAAGATTTGAAATACGAAGAAGCAAAAAACATCCAACTGGAAAAGCAAAAAGAAAAAAAAATCCAAAAATATGAAGATAGTGCAAGGAGCCTCTGGGACAACTTCAAGCATACCAACATCCAAATTATAGGGGTGCCAGAAGAAGAGAGAGCAAGATATTGAAAACCTATTTAAAGAAATAATGGCAGAAAACTTCCCCTACCTGGTGAAAGAAATAGACTTACAAGTCCAAGAAGTGCAGAGAATCCCAAACAAAAGGAATCCAAAGAGGACCACACCAAGACACATCATATTTAAAATGCCAAGGGCAAAAGACAAAGA
>PVJC01014772.1:0-35989 GCA_004026665.1 Murina feae
GGGAGGGCTGGTGAGTGCAGGCCTGGATGTTTCCCACCAGAGGGCCCACGATCGCACACGCCTGGTGGGCCCCCACCGCTGAGAGGTCACACCTGGCGCAGAGCTGGGTGGCGAGGCAGGAGCGGACGCTGGTGCAGGATCCCTCGGTTGGGCCCTGCTGCTGAGCAAACACACCTGGGGTGGAGTCGGGCAGCGGACTGGCTTCGGATGCTCCGCATTGTACAGCGGATGCTCCTGCATGCCCTCAAGGAGGCCCTCGGGGCAGAGCCAGGCAGCAGACCCAGGATGGCTGCTCCTGTAAGCCCCATGGATGACCTGCTCTCCCACAAGCCTGGTGGAGGCCCCCGGGGGGCGGAGCCAGGCAGTGGACCCAGGACAGGCATTCCTGGATGCTCCGAGGAGGCCCCAGGCTTGATTCCCCGCCCCCCTCTGCACTGAGCTGACACACCTGGCATAGCTATGCTGGCCCGGGAGGCTCCCAGTGCAGAGCTGCCCTGCCAGCCTCCATCTTGGCTGGGTTAATTTGCATACAGCTGCTCTGATTGGCTGGTGGGCGTGGCCGTGAGCAGAGGCTCAGCCAGCCTAGGCAGGCAGTTGCAACAGTAGCCTTTGGTTTGCTCTAGCTTCATAGCTGGTGGCCTCCATCTTGGCTGGGTTAATTTGCATACAGCTGCTCTGATTGGCTGGTGGGCGTGGCCGTGAGCAGAGGCTCAGCGAGCCTAGGCAGGCAGTTGCAACAGAAGCCTCTGGTTTGCTCTAGCTCCATGGCTGCCAGCCTCCATCTTGGCTGGGCTAATTTGCATACAGCCGCTCTGGTTGGCTGGGAGGCGTGGCTTGGCTGGTGGGTGTGGCTTAGGTGTCTCGGTAACAGTCAATTTGCATATTACTCTTTTATTATATTAGATATATCCAGTGTGGATCAACAGAGGTTGTTCCGCCATACAGTTACTCGGGGATCTAGGCTAATGGAACATTGCCAATCACTGCAGAAGGGGAATTGATAACTGGAGAATTACTGTACCAGCTTTTCTCTGCTTGAGTCTCAAAGTGACCTATATCACTTCTGTATCTCTGCCCCTGAGCCAGAATTAGCCACATGGCCCCAGTTAGCTGCAAAGGGGGCTGAGAAATGTGGAATGTTTGGGATGCTTACCTGCATGCCCTTGGGGGAACTTGTATTGCAGCTTGCATTATAGAAGGCAGAGATCAAACCAATTATTGCATAAATAATTGTTTAACAATTGAGTTAAAGGCTAAAAAAGAGAATCTGGGAGGAGTGTAAAACAGGAGACTTTCTAGGTGGTCTGGGGTGACTTCCCTAGGTAAGGGTTATTTCAGCAGAGCCCTGAAGGATGAATAGGAGGAGGGAGGATAGGGAGTGAGGCACCCAGCTGTCTCTCAGAGATAGATCACCTCAGGGTCTGCTCTCCAAGCACTTACAGTGTACATGAGAGGTAAGAAGTGTAGAGAAATAGCAATACTAGTTAGCCAACAATGACAGCTTAATGGTTGAGCACATGCTGTGTTAGAAACACACTGCACAGCAAGTGTCTGGGCGAGACTCAAACTCTGAAGTTGATGCTCTTTACCACAGTGTGCTACTCCCTCTGGGTGATGGTTCAGTGATTGACAGTTCAGCTCAGAGCTCCGTGACTGCCAGGGCATAAGAAGAGCTCCATTTTCCAGGCTGACCTTCCTCTGCCTCTCTGACAAGTCACTGACTCTCCCAGAACCTCAGTTCATCATTAAATTGAGAGCATTTGGCTGGATCAAAGCTTTTCAGGAATGTTTTAAGGTAGTGGAATATTTTTTTAAATGCAATCAGAGAGCCCTGCCTGGTGTGGCTCAGTTGGTTGGAGCATCAGTTGGTTGGGCACCTGAAGGTTGTGGGTTTGATTCTCAGTAAGGGCACATACCTAGGTTGTGGGTTCAAAACCCAGTCAGGACTAATACAATCAATTGATGTCTCTCTCACATTGATGTTTCTCTCTCTCTCCTCTTTCTTCTCTCTCTAAAATCAATTTTAAAATTGGATTATATAGAGAAACCAAAATGGCAGCGTAGGTAAACATCTGAAATTGCTGCCTCGCACAACCATTTCAAAACTACAACTTAAAGACAATGGACATCATCCAGAACCACAGGAAGGCTGGCTGAGTGGAAATTCTACAACTAGAAGGAAAGAGAAAAGCACACCGAGACTCAGAGGAGGTGCGGAAGTAAAGTGCAGAGGTACAGAGGCGCATGCCAAAAGGGCTGGCTACTGAGGACGAGGTTGTCTTTTTTAATCAGGAGGGAGACACAAGCTCCCGACGGCTCTGAACTCCAGTTCTGGGGGAGTCTCTTGGGATCCAGACTCATACAGGCAGAAACTGGACCGTCTGGCATCGGGCAGAACTTGAGGGCAGCAAGTTCTCTCAGAGGTGCTTGCAGCAATTACTGTGGGACACTGAGGCCCGGGGCCTCTTAAGGCAGGGCTGAGGATAAGCCATAGCTGTTTGCTTGCCTGTTGATTCTCTGAGATACCACCCCAACCAAGCTGTGTGCAGAGCTTTTGCATATGAATGGCCTGGCCCTTTGCAATTTAAAATTACCTAACAAACTGCAGCTTGGTCAGAGAGACCCAGAACATCCAAAAGAAGACCCAAGCCCTATAGCAGCTTGTATTGCTTCACAGCTGGGCCTCATCTGGGCACCTCCAAACCCCAAACAAAGAAGAGGAATCTGCAGATCTCTCCATAGCTCCTGCTGGGGAGCCTCAGGCAGAGGCTAAATTAGCACCTCCTTAGAGATCCAATAACCAATGTACCCAGTGGTCAGAGTGGGACCATTCAGATTACAACTCTTCAGATCCATAAGGGTCACACTCAGGGGGCATACTCAGTGAGCAACAAAGCCCCACTGAAGCAAGTCTTGCCCCATAAGGATGTCTCCAGCACAGAAGTTCCCCCACCATAGACACAGCTGATTCTCACAGCCAATTGGCCTGGAGGTCAATTCCTCCCAGTGATACCAACAACAATCAAAGCTTAACTACAACAAGACTGTGCACAAAGCCCACAAAGTGGTACACTAGAGTGCCCACCTCAGGTAAATGGGGAGACTGAGCCACTGGGCCCTATAGGACACCTAGCACAGAAAGCCACTCTATCAATGCAGGGAAGTAGCCAAACTGTGGAGACAAAGAAACAGGTCACAAATGACAGAAATGGAGGAAAGCAAACTATGGATATAGAGTTCAAAACCACAGTTATAAGGTTTTTAAAGAATTTTTTAGAAACCACCAATAAATTTAGTGAGACCCTCAAGGATATGAAAAAGGACCAACTAGAAATTAAGCATACACTGACTGAAATAAAGAATATTATACAGAGATCCAACAGCAGACTAGAGGATCGCAACAATCAAGTTAAAGATTTGAAATTTGAAAAAGCAAAAAAACAACAACAACAAAAAAAAACACAAACCAACTGGAAAAGAAAAAAGAATCCAAAAATATGAAGATAGTGTAAGGAGCCTCTGGGACAACTTCAAGCATACCAACATCCAAATTATGGGGATTCCAGAAGAAAAGAGAGCGCAAGATATTGAAAACCTATTTGAAGAAATAATGACAGAAAACCTCCCCTACCTGGTGAAAGAAATAGACTTACAAGTCCAGGAAGCACAGACAATCCTAAACAAAAGGAATCCAAGGAGGACCACACCAAGACACATCATCATTAAAATGCCAAGAGCAAAAGACAAAGAGAGAATCTTAAAAGCAACAAGAGAAAAACAGTTACCTACAAGGGAGTGCCCATAGGACTGTCAGCTGATTTCTCAACAGAAACTATGCAGGCCAGAAGGGAGTGGCAAGAAATATTCAAAGTGATGAATAGCAAGAACCTACTACCAAGATTACTTTGCCCAGCAAAACTATCATTCAGAATTAAAGGTCAGATAAAGAGCTTCACAGATAAGAAAAAGCTAAAGTAGTTCATCACTACCAAACCAGTATTGTATGAAATGCTGAAGGGTATTCTTTAAGAAGAGGAAGAAGAAGAAAAAGGTAAAGATAAAAATTATGAACAACAAATACATATCTATCAACAAGTGAATTTAAAAATCAAGTGAATAAAAAATCTGATGAACAGAATAAACTGGTGCATATAATGAAATCAGGGGCATAGGAAGGGAATGGACTGACAATTCTCAGGGGGAAGGGTGTGGGGGGTGCGGGAAGAGACGACAAATTCATACACCTATGGATGAGGACAGTGTGGGGGGGGTAAGGGCAGAGGATGGGGTGGGAACTGGGTGGAGGGGAGCTATGGGGGAAAAAGAGGAACAACTGTAATAATATAAAAAATAAAGATTTAATTTTAAAAATTGGATTATGTAATCTTCCTAGAAATTAGAGCATTTATAAGTTTTACACTTACGCTATGTGGCTACTCCCTCCCCCGCCCCCCAAGAGCTAACCATTCTTAATAATTTCAACATGCTTTTTAATGGCTACAGCTATTTCTTTTTAAGGGCAATTCTGATGTTGGGAGGCTCTTTTTTATGTTGTGTTGAAAACTGCTTCTTATCCCTTTTATTCTTGGCACCAGGCTTTCTTTATGGAACTAGTAAAAGCAAAAAAAAAAAAAAAAAACAAACCAAATAAAAATAAAATAAGTGAACAGTAAAGCAACACAAAACCACAGACAAGCCCATTTGTGTCTTTTGGACTAACATCCTTGTCTCCCTGTCCACGGCAGACTGATCTTTGGCTGCCTCTGGAGGTGGGGTAAGGTTATAAGCAGAGCTTTGCAGCCAGACCTCCTGGGTTCCTTGAACAAGTTTCTTAATTCCCTGTGAGCCTCAGTGTTCTCATCTGCGAAATGGGGGAAATATCAGAACCTGCACCACTGCTGCTGTGGAGATGAAGTGAGGAATATGTGTGAAACCTGGACCAGGCTTGGCATGTGCTGTCAGGAGGTTCCCACAGGGTCTGGATTCTCCACAGAGAAGAGGAAGGTGGCAAAATTGTCAGGCTCTGAGACTCTCACCTGGAAAACGCTCCTGGATGCAGGGTCCCTGTTTTCTGTGTGTGTCTTTGACTCAGAACTCATTTCAGTGATTAGTGTTGCATGTCTGCTGGTGGCTGCAGGGCTGGAAACTGAAATCATGATTAAGGTAGGAAGAGCCCAGGGCATAGAGACAGGACCAGGGAGAGGGAAGGCATGCCGTCAGGGTGTGGAACATGGTGAGCGTGTGACAGCTGCTGGCCCCAATGCTTACTAACTTGGTGAACTAGGACCAGCTGTTTAAGCTTCAATGCACTCATCTGCAGAATGGGTTGAACCCATTCACGAACCCATTTTGCAAATGAGGAAATTATTCGACTCTTTCACTGCTACCTACCTTCACTCCTTTAATTCCCAAACAACCCCATGAAGCAGACATGGATGTCCTATTTTACAGATGAGGACAATGAGGCACTGAGAGATGAGTGGCTTTCTCAAATCCACACCCTTAGGAAGGCTGGGCTCTTTACCATCTTGTTATGCTGATTAAATGAATAATAATAAGCCTACCCCTCACCCAGTTTCTTGTTCTTGCCGGCTTCTCTCCTCTAATCCTCATAGCAGCCTTGTTCAAAAACTGGCTCCTGAAAGTCACCCAGCAGGTGTGCAGGACTCTCTCCCTTGGGTGGAGTCTGCTTTGTTTTAAAGCAGGGGTCCTTGTCCCTGCCTACACCTGAGGTTCCTGCAGGGCACTCCTAAAAGGTAATGCCAGGCCCCCAACAGGGCTTCTGATTTCATTAGTCTGGGGATGAGGGTGAGGGCCCCGCATGGGGAATTTTAAAAAACACTCTGGGTGATTTTGACCTGTAGGCAGGGTTGAGAATGGCTGTGTAGGGGGATTTTACCCACTCCAGGCATGGTTCTCAGCTTCAGCTGCACATTAGAATCATCTGGGAGTATCTAAATTCTGAGTTCATGGGTTCTGTCATCAGCCTTCCTCATTGAGCTGACTAATGCTTATTGGATCCTACTAGATGCCAGACTGTGCATTTGCCAGACACGGCACTGACTCACTGAACCCTGGAGTGACCAGCCCATCCTGGCATGCTGGGGATTTTCCATCCTGAGAACCCCCTGAGGTCTGACGCAGACAAACGGGGATGGCTGGCCACCCTACCGGGTCCCGCCTCAGACCTGTGCCTTATTGACCTCACTCAATTATTTCACAACAAATTTCCGAGGAAAGTTCTGGCAAACCCATGCTGCAGATCAAGACACTGAGGCCCACTATTCAGTTCTCTCATTCATGTCCTTCCACTATTCTCTCGATTTCAGGTTCTGGGCCCTGCAGCCACAGGCAGAGTATTGGTTACACAATAAACAGTGATTACAAAATACTCTCTGAACTGTTATTTCATGTCCTCTCAGGGCAACCAGTAAGGCCAGGAGGGTTTTTTCAGTCTCCATTTCACAGGACAGGGAGTGAGGTTCAGGAAGGGCAATGATTTTTCCATGGTCACTGGCCACCGTTGTGGATGAGAAACCTGATCTGATGCCCAGGCGATTGCATAGCGTCTGTCATGTTGTGTGGAGGATGAAAAATGTCCCCTCACAGTTCATTGGCTCTGATACTGTTTGCATTCATCATCAGACCGTGCACTTCCCAGCCTCCGCTCCTGCAGGGGCTGAGTCTCACTGTGGACTCCTCTCCCTGCGGGCTCTAGGGTCTATGGGCTAGAAAAGGCCAAGATGATTACTGGCAGTTGGGTGCTGTTCATTTAGAACATCTGCCTTCGGGTCCCCAAGGCCTGCTCCGTCGGAGGACACACACTTGTGCCAGGCATGGCCAGGCTCTGGGGAGAGATCTGGATTGGGCTCATCAGGCACCTGAAATGTCGCCTGAGGTGCTGAATGCTGGGGCATGCAGGCAGAGAGGCAAGCTTGTACAAGGATCACTTTAACATAATATGATGTTCCTGGGAGAAGTGGGGAGAGAAATGGGAGACAGGGCTTGCCTGATTTCTCAGTGCAAGGCGGCTAGAATACTTCTTTCCCTTCAGAAAAGTGACCAGCTGAGTGCCCCAGGGGAGAGGAACGCGGACCTCCCTGCCCTGGAGTAGTTCTGCAGGCTGTTTTGAAGGAAGATTTGCATATTTGAAACATTCTCACATACTATGAGCTGATTTTAAGAGGTACAAATACATGCTTAGGTTAAGGTGACCAGACATCCTGCTTTTGGCGGGACAGTCCTGATTTTTAACAAAATTTCCCGTGTCCCATGGCGTTGTAAAAAAGTCCCGATTTTTGGAAAGAATGCACGACAAGCTAAGGAACGGCGGGAGAACGGGAAGGGAATAGACGGTTTTCTATTCCCAAGTGGTCAATGGTGTCCCGCTTTACCAATGTTAAAATCTGGTCGCCTTAGCTTAGGTATGATATGTAGTTATATAAATAGAATTAGAAACACTATACTATAACTGTATATTAAAGTGGAAATTCACAAGGGCAAGGACTTTTGTCTATTTTGTTCATAGCTGTAGGCTCAGCACCTAGGACAGCTCCTAGCATATTGTAGGTGCCCAAATAATGACGGAATCTCCTAGAACATGTGTGGTTTTGCCTGAAAATGGAATTTGGACATAGGCATATAAGATAGACAGGGTTTAATTTTGAGGAAATACGTGAGATTGGCGGGAGGTGCTGATCCAGGTGGGGAACACACTGTAAGTGAAAGCTAAGAGATAGGATAAACAAGGCCCACAGTCACATAAGCTAACAGCTGTTGCAGGCTCACTCTACACCAGGCACTCTAGGGGGCACTTTCACGTATTAACTAATTCAGTCCTTATAACAACCCTCATAATATCTCCACTTCAAAGATGGGAAAACTGAGGTTCAGAACAGGGAACGTCTTGTCAAGGATAAGCTATGTCTCTGGCTTGGCTGTGTCCAAGAGTCCTGCGAGATCCTGGGGTCTCAGGCCTATTTGGAGGACTGCGGCAGGTAGGGTGTGTGTCCCAGCCTGCACAGACAGGGCCTGCTGCCGCCGCCTCCGCCTCAGCTCGAGTGGCAATGGCCTGGCCTCCTTTCTGCCCTCCTTTCTGCCCTCTGGCCTGCGGGAGCACGCCAGGCCTGTTTCCGTTTTAACCCAGTGGCTGCTTTCACAGGCTTCCATTTTTAGCTCTCCAGACTGGAACGCAGTGTTCAGTGCACTGTAAACCTCAATGTCAGTTTGATTATAAGAGAGGCGTGTGTGGGCTCCTGCTCTCTCGTTACCCTGTCTAATAATAACCCTCTGGATTTTTTTCACCCCTTTTCTTCTGAGGCCCTCAAAGCATTTCATATGCAATGTCCCATTTAAGCCTCCAGTTCCTGTGAAGGCAGGTGATGGCGTTTATGTGAAAGGATTTCAGCAGCTACTCAGTTCTCTTCAAACTGAAAGGGTTATAGCCTCTCCATATTAAATGTGGGGGTTTGAGTCATGAGAGAGTAAAGAGAACTGCTAAAGGGGCTGGTGTTTAACGAGTGCCTACTATGTGAATCTTATTTACCTGGGAGGTGCATTTGTGAATTTCCTTTTTCATGGATTTGAAAAAATGGCTCAGAGAGGCCAAGTGACTTGTTCAAGGTCACTCAGCTAATAATTGATAGACTATGTATTTGGCCCCAGACTTATCCTTAGTTTCTCCACTGTAGTGTTAAATGGGATATTGGGAGACAAAGGCACATCAAATCTTAGTTCTCTTGGCTCCTAGACTAAGCCAGCCCCCCTGTCCTTTTCCTTCGAGCTTCATGTGAAGAAACTATAGAAGGATTACTTCTGATCATCATGACCATCTCCTACCTTCTAAAAGAATCTTGAAAGTAGGAAACGACTTGTCTGCTTTTTCTTCCATCCACATTACTCATTCATACATACATACATACATACATACATACATTCATGCATTCAGCAAGCATTTCACTACTCCTTTTTCTGTGAACATGAATGGATTAAGACACAGTTCCATTGACTCTCTTTTCATCAGGGCCTTGATTTTGATTAAAGCCCTTGTGTAATCTGTAAGAAGTGACTTCACCTCCCTGAGCCTCAGCGTGCTCATCTGAAGAACAGGAATAATAATGATTCCTAGTTTATAGGGGTGCTATGGGGAGCAAAAATTACTTGAGAGTCAAGGAAAGGATCAACCTCCAGGACAGACACGTGGGTCCTGTGAGGAGTGTGTGGAGAGATTTTTTTTAGGGCAGAAGGCTGTGCCCAGTTCCATGTTACTGGCACAGTTCTATGATGATGATGACCTCCATTGTTAGGTTAAAACTTACTGTAGCCATGTCCCACACATTGGCTGTTCAGGGGCAGTTGGAAAGTTGAATTGACGAATGTTAAAAAGTGTTGATTGAGCACTTCCTTGGCACCAGAGAGACTGTGGGGAGCTGGATCCAAGTCCTAGCTCTGCCATATGCCAGCTGTGTAACGTTGGGACACGTGATTCACCTCTCTGGACCTCAGTTTTTGCTTCTTCAAACAGGAAATGATAATGTCTGCAGTGTTCTTGTGATGATCAGAAGTGATATTTAGAAAGTACTTAGTACTGTGCTTGACACCTAGTGGTGCCAGCAAACGGACATTATTACTAATGCAGATAGGGGCTGATTGAGATTCTGCAGTATCAGAAAACTCACCTTAAAACCCAGGGGTTAGGTCTTCAGGCAGAGCTGGATTCAGGTGTTCTTATGCTGTCATGACCTGGTCCCTCTTCAAACTCCTAGTTCTGCTTTCATTTGTGTTGGCGCTGCTCTCAGGAAGGCCCTCTCCTTCCTGAGGATGGCAAGATGGCCCCCAGTAGCTCAAGACTTACATACTGCCCACAAACCCATTGGAACAAGGTTTATTTCCTGTTGTTACAGCAAAACCTATGACCCTGAGTCCCATTGGACCAATCACGGACTATCCATGTTTGGGGCATGCCCCTCCCTCATGCATGGGGGTTGGGAGCATCAGCTATAAACACACCAGGGCGACTCTGAGTGGGAGAGGGCAGTTTCTTTAAAGAAAAATCGAGGGTCTTTTACTAGAAAAGGGAAATGGATGCTGCACAGGTGTGTGTAGGCTGGTTTTCCCAGGAGCAGTCTAGAAATGAGAATCTGTATGTAAGTAACGTATTAGAAAATGCTTATGGGAGAAACTTGTAAGGGAGTGGGGGAAGCAAGTAAGGAAAGGCGAGGAAGCCAAATCTGAGGGATTCGGGTGGAGTCCCAGCCATCGCCTGCTCCTGTGGGGAGCTCTGCAGTGTAAATCATACCTCAGAGTGTGACTTACCTTTAGGCACAGGGACTGGGCATTTGTACCCATGAACCAGTCATTGGCAGGGGCTTCCCTGGGTGTATGAATTCCCATGGGCTTCTGGATCTCTGAACAGGGGACACAGCGACAGTGCTCTGAAGAAGGTCATAGTTGTGAGGCTTTGGCAGCAAAGCACACAGAAGCTCAGGGGTATAAAAAGGGATACAAAGGGATCTGGTGCCCACTATTTTGGGGAGAAATTACAGCTTTTTGGAACAGAAGAAATGAAGGAGAAATAAAGGATTAAGGGAAAGGGAAAGAACAGGCACCAGTGAGGTGGGGTGGTGAGATAGTCAGGGTTGAGGAGGAGAAACCAAGAAGCAGCCCCACCCCCAACCCCTCTGTTTTTCTGCCACACTCACTACCGCTGACAGTGGCCATTGTCACAGTGTCCCTTATAGTACTCAGCAACATGCTGAGACCTCACTCTGCAGAAACAAGTGAGGAGGTGATTCAGCCAAAGGCATAGGCAGCAGAGAAGCCAGAAGGGTGGCCTCAGTCCTCCACTAGATGGATGAGGCTGGCATGAGGTCATGGGGCCAAGGGAGCCCTAGGTACCTGCTCATGCCAAGCCGGGCTCTCCAGCAGCTGCAGTCTGAAGGTTCAGAAGTCCCTTGAGCTCATTTAGTCTCTAACTGCCTCCTCCCTACCCACCTCTCACCCTCCAATGGCCTCTCTATCCATCAGGAGCACCTACCCCTTCACCACACCGGCTTTCATCTGTCACCGTTTTCCCAAGCCATCTGGCGTCGGGGCTTTCTGCAGAGGGAGCTGAGAGGCAGTGAGGGAGAAGTAAGTGCATGTGCCAGGCCAAGTCAGCAGCGTTGTCCTCAGGGTCATGGCCACTGCTCTAATTACTTTGAGGGTGATGAGGTAGTTCAGGCCCGGGATGCTAAAATAAGAGTCGCTTATTGGGCACTTGCTATGTGCCAGGTTCTGTGCTAAGTGCCCCATGAGCATTATCTCATGTCATCACATCCAATATTCACAGGAGCTGGCATACTAGGACTTTTGTGGTTACAAGTAGTAGAAACCCCAGTCAGGCTGGCTGGAGGAGAGAAAGACTTTTTAGCTCATGAGATGACAAAGTCTAGGGGAATTAAGCACAGCTGGTGCAGGCGTTTAGCTAATGTACTGGTCTCTCTTCATCTTTCTGCTGTGCTTTCTTTCCTGTTGGCTTCACTCTCAGGCAGTCAGGCAGCTCCTCTGCTCCCCACCCTTCAGTGATGACAATTTGGCCTCCAGCAGTCAACTGGGTGCCAGTAACCAGCTCACTAGGATTCTCAGTGGTTCATACTATAACGATGTTTCATTGGACCAGCTTGGCTCTTATGTTAATTTCCGTACCAATCACTGTGCCAGGGGTGGAATACTCTGATTGGCCAGGCGTTGGTCATGTGCCCACATTTGGAACTGGGAGGTGTGATTGGCTTCATCTGAAATGCCTGGGCTGAGAATTGGTGTGCGGTGGTTCTACAAAGGGAAAATCTACATATTCTAACCAGGAGAGGGGACCGAGTCCTGGCAAGGAGAGATAAAAGATGAGAGGTCCACCTGGGGTTTGTGTTATCCTCACACTGTAGATTTAAAAAACAGCTTCAGGCAGATAAAATAATGATCTCAAGACCATACATCTAGCAAGTGGCAAGATGGTGATTAGAAACCAGTATGATTCTAGGGTCTGAGTTCTTGACCACCACTCCAGGGGCTGCTTTGATGAGAGAAGAGGTGGCAATGTTTCTGGAGTCTCTGAAGGGCTGTGGCATTGTCTGTATCAATAAATATTGATTCATTTATTGGGAATGAGCCATGGATTAGGTCAGGAAGCAGGAGTTCTACCTCTGGGCTGCCAGTTGTTGAATATATGATGTTGGTCTAGAAATGTAACTCTGCATCCAGTTTCCTCATCTATGTACAGTGTAGAATGGCATGCCCTCTGCCTACTTCATGGGGTAGATAATTGGACTTGAAGATGCTTCTGCATCTGTGGTTCCTTCTGTGTACGGTGACTGTTCCTTCAGGCCGAGAGAGGTGGCCCCTCCTCTGTGCACTGCAGTGACATATGTATGAGTCCATTTTCTCCTGAGGGCTTGGACAGACTTCATTCAGTCATTACTTTAATAAGGATATTTGAATACCAATTATGTGCTAGACATTGTGTTATACACTGTTTCTTTATCTGATGTCTGGCCCATAGTAGGTACTGGGTAGACTCTGGTTAAATGGAACCTTCCTGTCACTCTCCCAGTGTAGCAGTGAATGATGATCTTGATGACTTCCTGCCTTTTGCTCCTGGCTACTGCTAACCAAGCACTAGGGATGTGTCCGGACCTCCACAGTGCAACTGATAAAAAAAATCACAAGGTGGATTTGGGGGCAAATGTGTTAAAAATCTCAGATGAGAGGGAAAAGAATCAAAGTTACCAATAAAAGATGCTTGGGCAGAAAGGTGATGTCACTGTTAGGCATCCTGTGGAACTTGTTGCCTTGGGCAGCTTTGGGGGCAGAGATTTTGGGGAGCCCCAGGGGAACCCCATGAACCTGGCTGGGTGTATCCCAGCTAGTTGGATTGAGCCCTAATGGAGGCACTGGCAACATATGCCTAGTTGGGTTTCAGAATTGCTATGGACTTATTGAGTGCCTGCCACCTCCCTGCTTTTTAATGGGATGTCCATAGCAGCATGCCTGTCTCACCATTGTAGGTTTGGTAAGTATTTTGTGTGTGTTTTTGGTGGACCATAAGGCATAGTTTTACTTATTTTACAAAAATATCTAAGAATTTGCCCCCCCCCTTTCTTTCCCCATCAAAATGAAAAGAAGATAGTCAGGGCCATGCCAGGCCAAGCATGAAACTTAGAGACCAGGGTCACTATCTAGCATTGTCCAGCCCTTTGGCTACTCAAACATCCAAACAGACTGTCCTCTCACAACTGAGCTCCCCTCGAGAACAATAACACCATGCTGGTGCTTTCTTAGTCTTACCAGAAAGTATCAAACGAAGGTTCTCTACCGACCATGAGGACTCATAGTCCTTGCTCCTGTGGTCCTGATGTGACCTGCTGACTGCAGTGTTGGGAAGGGGCAGTTGTCTGCTTGCTCAGACCACGAGGAAAACAGCCAAGGTCACCCATCTGCAGGGCGTGTCTATTACATCACAACTGCTCTCTGGTCACATGAGATGCCATTGACCCCAGGATCCACTCCCATTTCATCAGTGTGACAACGCGCATCTTGGAATGGTGATTTCATCCAGAAAATGGGGATAATAGTGTCTATCTGGTGAGAGAGAGAGAGAGAGAGAGAGAGAGAGAGAGAGAGGAAGAGAGTCCACAACACAGCTCAAGGCCTGTGCAGACTCTCAGTAAGTGGCAGCCAAGGTGTATTATTACAGCGACTCTGCATTTGGAAGTGAACACAGGGTAGTGAGGCAGGTACCAAAACCTCAGGAAAAGGAAGTGTGCACCAGAGCAGAGAGGGGAGGCCCAAGGAAATGGCAGTGCATGCAGTGCCAGGGCCTCATTAAAAGCAATGCCTCCAAAATGCTTTGGTTACTAGAGTGAAAAATTAAACTCTGGATCTGGGAGTGGGGCTGCTCTAGCTAGGGGAGCTCTGTCAGCTTCCCTGGAGAGGCCTCTGGCACTTCCTTTAGCCCCGGGAAAGCCAGGGCTGTGGGCTTAGAAGGGGGTTGGGGTTGGGGTTAGGGGGGTGGGGGTGGGGGGCGCTGCTGTGTTCTCTGGATCTGGTCTCTCCAGGACAAGGTGTGATAACAACTGTCCTTTGCTCTATCTCTGGGTGAAGCCTTGCTCTTCCAGACAGGGGCCTTGTTTATTTTTTATTTATTTTTTTAAATATAATTTTATTGATTTTTTACAGAGAGAAAGGGAGAGAGATGGAGAGTTAGAAACATTGATGAGAGAGAAACATTGACCAGCTGCCTCCTGCACTCCCCCTACTGGGGATGTACCCGCAACCAAGGTACATGCCCTTGACTGGAATCGAACCTGGGACCCTTCAGTCCACAGGCTGATGCTCTATTCACTGAGCCAAAAAAATTATGCTGAGTTTCCCTCCTCCACAGAGAAAGCCAGGAAGGGATGGAGAATGAGGAAGTTGTAGGAAAGCAGCAAAGAAGGACTATGATTAAAACATATATTTTTTAAGTTTGTAGCTGCAGAATTCTTGGATCAAATGAAATCTTACCATGAACTCTAACATGAAAAGCAGCTCTTTAAAGGAACTGCTTGCTTGGTGTCAACACTGGGTAGCATTTTTGCAATATCTAGTAAAGCTAAGTAAACATGGTGACATTCTATGACCCAGCAATCCCACTGGTTGGCATAACCCTGGAGGACCACTTCTCAGACCTCAGTGGGCAAATGAACCTGGAGGGCTTAGGAAAATGCAGATTGGGGCTCAGTGGCTCCTGCATGGAGCCTGAAGGTATGCATTTCCGCCAGCGCCCAGGTCTGCTGCTGCTCAGACACAAGCCCAGGGGAACTGCTTCCTAAAGTTCCTTTTGGCTCTGACTGCCAGGAAGAAATACTTTCTAGATTGAAACCCACTATACACTTATCCATAATTGAAACAAAAGTTTTATGAAGCAATACTTACCCTTGCTCTATGATGCACTCTAATAGTTTCTCTTCTCTTTGGGGAGGGAAAGAAAGGAAAAAGGAATGTTGATCACAAAGCCACTGAAATGATTTCATTGTTCACTAGTGGGTCTCAAGCCAGGCTTTGAACAACAGAACCCTAGAGAAATTCTTATACCCGCGGACCAGGAAACAGGAAGGCTCACTGATGCATTGTTTGTAATAACAAAAAAATTGGAAAAAGTCAAATAAAGCTAAAGAAACAACAACCTGAAAGGTCTATCCACAGGAGGATGTGTCAGTACAGTTGTGATGATCTATGCACCCAGTGGAACAGCGGAAATAAATGAAGTTGAACTCTATGAGCCAGCATGTATCTGAAAAACAACATGAAGGGAAAACATAAGCTGAAGAACACATGTTATAGGAAACTATCCGTATACAGTTTAGAAACAGGCAAACACGTCTATTTGTCATTTAGGAATTCATATGTAGTAAGGGTATAAACATTCACAAGGGAACGATTAACACCAAATTCAGGAGAGTGGTTGTCTCTTCGGGGGAGGGTGGCCTCATTAGTATGCATATGTAAAGCTTCATTTTCCAAGATGGGTGGGAGAGGAGTCCATGGTGTTCATTATATTAGTCTCCATCCCTTTTTCATAGGCTTGAGCTACTTTGTAATAATTTAAAATTTTTAAAGAAAGAAAAAGAAAGGAGGAGGTTCTTGGGTTGAAATTTGTAGGGGTTGTGCTAATCTCCTGGAGCTGCCATAACAAATTACTGAGAACTTGGTGGCTTAAGACCACAGACATTTATTCTCAAGCAGTTCTGCAGCCCCTACGTCTGAAATGCAAGTGCTCTCCCTGGAGGCTCTGAGGGAGAATCTGCTCCAGGCCTCTCTCGTAGTGTCTGCTGCCCACCCTGCCCACTGTTGGCATTCCTTTGGTGTGGGGCTTCATTCCTCCGATATCTGCCTGTCTTCACATGAGCTTTCCTCTGTGTCTCAGATCTCTCCTTTCTCTTGTGAGGATACCAGTCAATGGATGTAGGCTCACCCCAAATCCAGGATGATTGCATCTGGAGATCCTTAATTCCTTCTGCATAGGCCCTGTTTCCAAATAAGTCCATATTCACAGGAATGGGGTTAAGATGTGGACATCTCTTTTTTGGGGGGAACAAAATTGAACCTACTATAGGGTTTAAAATCTTGTCCATGGAACCCTATCCATGGAACCCTTTCCCCTCAATATTATCTATACTAATAAAAGGGTAATATGCTAATTAGACCGGGTGACCTTCTGGGAGACCTTCCAGACATCCTCAGACAACCTTCCAGACAAAGCCATGGTGGCAGGGCTGAGGCAAGAGGCAGTTAGGGGTAATCAGGCCAGGAGGGGAGAGCAGTTGGGGGTGATTAGGCCAGAAAGGGGGGGCAGTTGGGGATAAGAAGGCCAGTGGGGGGGCAGTTGGGGACAAGGTAGAGTGGTGAGGGTCGATCAGGCAGGCAGGCAGGTGAGCAGTTAGGAGCCAGTGGTCCCAGATTGCAAGAGGGATGTCCAACTGCCGGTTTAGTGGGATTGGGCCTAAACCGGCAGTCAGATATCCCCCAAGGGATCCCAGATTGGAGAGGATGCAGGCCGGGCTGAGGGACATCCTCCTCTCCCCATGCATGAATTATGTGGACTGGACCACTAGTTATGATTATATTGCTTATTTCTCAACCTCAGTACTATTCACATTTGGGGTTAGATAATTCTTTGCTATGAGGGGTTTTTTTATGCCATGAAGGATGTTTAATCTACCCACTAGATGCCAGTAGCACCTCCCATTAGATGTAGCAGTCAGAAATGTCCCCAGACAGAACCAAATGTCTCCTGAGGATAGGGTTGCCAGATAAAACAGTGCCCCAGTTAAACATGAATTTCAGATAAATTTTTAGTATAAGTATATTTTAAATATTTCATGAGATATACTTATATTAAAAATTATGTATTATTTATACTAGGCATCCTGTTTTCTCTCCACACCCCCCACACCAAATCTGGCAACCCTCCCTAGGGCGATAAGTTACCCCTGGTTTAGAACAACTAGTTGAGAACAGGTACTACAAATTTATATTCACCAAGTGCTTACTCTGTGCCCAGCACCGGGCCAAGTCCTGCTCATGATTTATTGCATACACTCCTTGAAACAACCTTGAGAAATAGGTGCTATAATTAACTTCCAGCAAACATGTACAAGGGTTGAGTTTCAAACCCAGATCCATGTTTTCATAGGTGCTGTGAGTTGTTGGGTACTGGGTGGGGGGAGTGGTGGCTACTTGGCAGATTGTGTATACCTCATGCCCTTAGGGGAAAATAGTGCTGATGTCTAGACCATCATGGTGAGAAGTACTGGGTTAGAGGAAATGAGAGCAGCAGAAGGGGCATTGCTAGGGGAGAAGGTGTGAGATTCTAGGAGGAGCTATTTGTTGAAGATGGGATTTTTGTGGACGATCCTGGGATGTGGGATCATTGGCCAAGAAGAGAAGCAGCCGAGTTGTGAGCTGTGGTGGGGAGATCGCAGTATTCAGCAGACCTGGGTTTGAGTGTCGGTTTTCCGAGCTGGCATGGCCTTGGGTAGGTGCTGTAGTTACAGTTTCTGACATTTATTGTGCATTCGGTGTGTGCCAGGTACTGTGCTGAGTGCCAGCCCCACCTGATCTGATTTATTCCTCAAATGACCCTCTTAGGGTGGGTCATCTTACAGATGAGAATGTTGAGGGTTAAGAAACTTGCCCCCTATCATGAGCCTAGTAAGGGGCAGAGCTGGGAGTCCCACGACCTTTTGCTGTACAGGATGATGCACCAACTACTGGGCCAGGGCCAGAGTCCACGTTTTGAAATCACTGTTCTCTAGTGTGTTACATCAATACCTCTTTAAGTCTTAGTTTCCTCCTTTCTCCAATGAAAATAGATAAAACTGCCCTAACCAATTTGGCTCAGTGGATACAGCGTCAGTCTGCGGACTGAAGGGTCCCAGGTTCGATTGCGGTCAAGGGCATGTACCTTGATTGCGGGCACATCCCCAGTAGGAGGTGTGCAGGAGACAGCTGATCGATGTTTCTCTTTCATGCATGTTTCTCTCTATCCCTCTCCCTTCCTCTCTGTAAAAAAAATCAATAAAATATTTATATTAAAAAAAAAAAGAAAATAGATAAAACTCATCTACTCCCAGACTCTTAAGGTGGTCTTAGGATTAAATGAGTTAATCATTGTTTCTAAAACACCTACCTCATAGGCCCTGACTCAGAGGAACGTGAAGTTATTATTATTAAGGGAAGGGTTCCCTCCCGCCCTCCTCACAGGTGACGTGAGTTTAGCATATTGTGTCTCTCTCATCTACGTTCATTTCATTTTAAAATCGACGTGCAGTGAGCACTTACAGTGTGCCAGGCGCAGTCTCCATTTCCCCACCAAGCCCAGAACCCATAGTTGGCCCTCCGGAAGTGCCTGCTGAGTGAATGACTGCAGGAATAAATAAATGCAGAAGGCAAGTGAGTCCTCCCTGCCCAACAAAGGCATCAATTCATCTGTGAGAATTGCCAAGGCTGGTCCTGGGATAATGGATTAGCATTGTCTTCCAGTGAGGGTGGTTTCATCCATCTGAAGGATGGAGATAATATATTCCTTGCGAAGCTGTTGGGTGGCTTAATTAACTAATATTTATAAACTGCCTCCTAAGCCACCGATCAAAAGCAAGGTAAAAAAAACATCTCATGCTATGGTATTAATTTACTGCTTCCCTGCACGGGGCCTTTTAAATGTGTTTCTTGGGACGGGAAGAGGTAGCACCTTGGTTTAAGATAATTAAATTTTAGATAAAGATCATCTGCTCCTTGATTAGAGCAGAAACAAGCTCCTTTTCCTCTTTGCCCGAATCTCCACTTTTCTCATACTCAGGTGAGCTGCATTGTTTTGGGGACATCTGCTGTTGAGACAGTAACTTTCTCGCTTTGTATCTATCATTTAAGGCAAGTATTTCCACTGAAGTCTTCCTGGAGCCTTATCGGGGCTTATAAAAAGGAGAGAAGGGCCACAAGATCATTTGCATAACCAACTATTGACTTGCATTTGATTTGTATAAGCTGTCATGGTGTGTACAGTGATGTATTATTTGATTTCCAAAAGCTTTGCCATTTCCGTTTACATAATCATACAAGGGACTCATGCTCCCAGAGTTATTTGAGGGGTAGAAGGAAGGGACATTTGTTGAACACCTACAAATGTGATTTCATTTAATTCATTGGTTCTCAGGTTTGGCTGAATGTGGGAATCACCTAGGGAGGTGAAAAATACTGATGCCTGTTCCCCACCTTCAGAGGTTATGATGGGGGACAGCCCTGAGGCAGGAGCTTTGAAACCTCCCTAGGTGCCCTGGCTGGTATGGCTCAGTTACTTGGAGCAATCTTCCATAAATCAGGGAGTCTCTGGTTCGATTCCTGCTCAGGGCATGTATCTGGGTTGTGTGTTTGATTCCTGGTCAGGGCACATACCTCCCCACAGACACACCTCCCCAGGTGATTCCAAGATTCAGCAAAGATTGAGAACTACTTATTAATCCTCATAAAAATATCCACAAACAACCCCACCCCCTCCCTCATCTTAAAGCTGTGGAAACAGAGCCTTGGGTTATTAGGGGAAGGAAATTCATAAAAATATTATTAATGTTAATAGCACATTGATGTGTGAGAATGCATTTAATTCATACAATGACCCCTTGAAGCGGGGATTAATACTCCCCCCCTTGTATAGGTGAACAAATTGAGGCTTAAAAAGTGGGGTAATTTGCCCAAGGCCCCCAAACTAGCAAGAGATCATCCACAGGGGAGAGATGACTGTGCTTGGATGAGGATTAGACTGTGTTGGGATTTGAATTTTGGTTCTAACGTCGGGTTTACACGGGATCCAACTTGTACGTCCCTTGAGGATCCTCGCTTTATCCTCTCTGGTGTTGCTCTGGATTTGGGGTAGTGCGGAGATCTTAATAGGCATCTGGAAGTACTGAGGGTTGGCACGGAACAGTCAGGACCAAGGAGTGGACTTTCTAAGCAGTGAAAACCAAGGCTTTCTGGCCTGGTGATTGGTTTTCCTCCCTTCCTCCCTTCCTCCAGTATTTATTGAGCTTGTGCCAAAGACACGAGACAGACAAGGGCTGTTGTGCAGCATCCGTCATTTGTCAGCCAATATTGGAGCTTTGAATTAACCTGCAGAAGTTGGGCCGTGCTTTTTCTCTCCCTGTAAAATGAACCGAAGCCGATGTGAGGAAATAGCTTCAGCACACCACAGGGAAGAACGGTGACTGGTTATTATTTATTTGGAGGGTTTTATTTTCATCTCATCTGGGAAGTGGTGAGAGAACAGGAATTTTATCACACACATCCAGCCAAATGTGCGCCTGAGTCGTTTGGTATCATGCTATTCAAATATAAATTCCCTCATTCATTCAATCCTTTCTGAGCTCCTGCCACATGCCTGGCACTCTTCCAGCTGATGGGGACGCATTAAAAAATAAGCCGTAGCCAGTTTGGCTCAATGGATATAGAGCGTTGGCCCATGGACTGAAGGGTCACAGGTTCGATTCCGGTCAAGGACATGTACCTTGGTTGCGGGCACATCCCAGTGGGGGATGTGCAGGAGGCAGCTGATTGATGTTTCTCTCTTATTGATGTTTCTAACTCTCTATCCCTCTTCCTTCTTCTCCATAAAAAATCAATAAAATATATTTAAAAAAATGGCCATAGCTGTTTGGCTCAGTGGATATAGAGCGTTGGCCTATGGACTGAACGGTTGCAGGTTCGATTCTGGTCAAGGGCACATACCTCCCTTGCAGGCTGGATCCCATGCCCTTGTCTGGGCACATGTAGGAGGCAATCAATTGATGTGTCTCTCTCATTGATGTTTCTCACTGTCTCTCCCCCTCCCTTCCACTCTCTAAAAAAGAAAAAGATCAATGGAAAAATATCCTTGGGTAAGGATTAACAACAACAAATAAAATGAGGCCAAGTCTCTCTGTCCAGGACGACCTGAATGATGAGAAGCAAGTCGTGTGTAGATCTGGAGGAACAGTATTTCAAGCATAGGGAACAGCAAGTGTAAAGCCCTGAGATGGAAATGATCTTGGTGGGTTTAAGGACAAGCGAGAAGGATTGTATTGATCTTTCTAAAAAAATATATATATTTTTTTGACTTCAGAGAGGAAGGGAGAGGGAGACAGAGAGAAACATAAATGATGAGAGAGAATCATTGATCGGCTGCCTCCTGCACACCCCACACTATGGACCGAGCCCGTAACCCAGGTAATGTGCCCTGACCAGGAATCGAACCATAATTTCCTGTTTCATAGGTTGACACTCAACCATAGCCATGCTGCCGGACTTACCACTCCATTCTTTATTCAATTTGTAATAATCCAATATGAGAACAATTTAAGCCCATAGTATTTTAAGTGTCTTTTAATGCTTTTGAGAATTTTAAGTATTTTGAACTCCTTAAAAGATATACAGATCTAAGATATATATCTTAGAAACAAACAGCAGCCCTAGTTGGGTTGCTCAGTGGTTAGCATGTCTTCCAGCAGACTGAAGAGTCCCAGGTTCAATTCTGGTCAAGGGTACATACCTCAGTGGCATGCTCACCCCCTGACCCCCTGGGGGTGCCGGCACAGCCATGGCACACTCAATCCCAGGGTGCCTTATGTGCCATGCCAGCTCAGCCTGGTTCAGTGACCCTGAGTGGGGGAGGCTGAAAGGCTTAGAAAAGAAAAGAGAATGAAAGCTGGGTCTCAGTGGGGCTCTGCTTCTGAGACAGAGACCACGCCCACGAGCCGTGTCTTTATTTTGTAGCAGATGCCACGAGGCAAAGTAAGGGCGTGATTAAGTTGTTTACAACATCCTCTGGGTTTCAGTCCCACTGCACTACATGCACCTGAACTTTATCACTCAGACACGTGGGGCCACATGTTCAGGCCACAGGCTCAAGCTCACAGCTATAGCTGTTGGCTAATTGTGCTGGGAAGGCTCTGCCCTCAAGCTGGGACTTGCACGTGGCAATGAGAGGACTGTGCCCTCTCCTCAGTCCAAGGCTTGAACCTGTCCAAACACTGTAGCCGCACCCCATAGCCCCCTGTCAAGGCATATGTGGGAGGCAACCAATTGATGTGTCTCTCACATCAATGTTTCTCTCTCTATTGTGTTGGCCTTATAGTCACCATATGCAGCCTCATATTGAGGTTCCCTGGCTTATTAAACCTGTCACCTCCCAATCAGGACTGGTCTGCCTCTTTCTTTGGTCTCATTGCCCACTGCATATGGGGGCCAACTTCTGAACCCACACTAACCCCATGGTTACCCTCATCTATTTATCCTATAGTTTTAGGTGTTTTTTGTTTTTTTTTTTGAGAATATCATATAAACAGAATCATGTAGTATGTAACTTTTGAGACAGGCTTATTTCACTCAGCATAATGCTTTTTAGATTCATCTAAGTGGTTGCATGTAACAATATTTCATTCCTTTTTATTGCTGAGTAGTAGTCAATTTCATAGTTTGCTTATCCATCTGCTTTTTTTAAAAAGTAAACTTTAAAAACTTGTTAAGTATTTTATTTTTATTTATTTTGTATTGGTTTTGTGTATACAGCTTAGTGGTTAGATGATCATATACTTTACACTAGAGGCCCGGTGCACGAAATTCATGCATGGGTAGGGTCCCTAGGTCTGGCCAGTGATCAGGGCTGATCTGTGGGGTAATGGTGGGGGGGCAATCAAGGGGCCCCCCACTGGCACCCACTTGGCTGACCTGGGGCCTGCGGGCTGGGGGCAGCTCCTGCATTGAGTGTCTGCCCCCTGGTGGTCAGTGCCCATCATAGTGATTGGTCATTCCACCAATCATTCCACTGTTTGGTCAATTTGCATATTAGACTTTTATTATATAGGATAGTGTTCCCCTTGATAGTTCCAGTACCCCAACTGGCACCATTCATAGTTATCACAATACTATTGACTGTTCCCTATAATGACTATTTTGTAACTACCGTTTGTGCTTCTTAGTCCCTTCACCTGTTTTACCCAGTGCCCCATAATCCCTTCTCCCCTCTAACAACCATTAGTTCTGTCTCTCTGAGTTTGTTTTAATTTTGTTTATTTTGTACTTTAGATTCCACACATAAGTGAAGTCATATAGTATTTGTCTTTGACTGAGTGATTTCCCTGAGTGTAATACTCTCTAAGTCAGTGGTTTTCAACCTGTGGGTCATGACCCCTTTGGGGGTCGAACGACCCTTTCACAGGATTCGCCTAAGACCATTCTGCATATCAGATATTTACATTACGATTCATAACAGTAGCAACATTACATTGATGAAGTAGCAACGAAAATAATTTTATGGTTGGGGGTCACAAGAGAGGAACTGTTAAAACAGAAGGTTGAGAACCACTGCTCTAAGTCCATCTATGCTGTTGCAAATGGTAAGAGTTCATTCTTTTTGTTAAAGTAAACTTTTAATTGAAGGGTAACATACAAAGAGGAAGTGCACACATATACAGACTGATGAATTCATGAGCACAGCCACGAAAATCACCTCCCAGAGTAAGATCTAGACTCTTGCCAATGCCCTAGATGCCCTTTGTGCTTCCTTCCAGGTAACCTGACTTCCATTTCCACAAACTAATTCATCCTGTTTTTGAACTTTATAGAAATGAACTCATCTAAAATGTATTCTTTTTACCTGGCTTCTTTTTGTCCAATATTATATTTTTAAATTTTATTTATCTCTTAAAATATATTTTTATTGATTTCAGAGGGGAAGGGAGAGAGAGATGGAAACATCAATGATGAGAATCATTGATCAGCTGCCTCCTACATGTCCCCGACTGGGGATCAAGCCCACCACCTGGGCATGGGCTCTGACTAGGAATCGAACCGTGACCTTCTGGCCTCCTGGGTCCATGCTCAAACACTGACACACTGACTGGGCATCAGTTTTATTTGTGTAGCTGTAGTTTATTCTTTTGTATTGCTCTAGTATTCCATGCTAAAATATATCACAATGTATTTATCCATGCTTCTGATGATGGACATTCCGGTTGTTTCCAGTTTGGGGCTATTTGGAGGAATGGAGTTGTTGGGTGATACAGTCTGTGTGTGTTTGTGTTAGTAGTTGATGCCAAACACCTTTTCACAGTGTATGTATCCATTTTCATTGCACTAGCAGTATTTGGGAGTTCCAGTTGCTCTAAGTTCTTAACAAGACTTGGCATTGTCCTTTTAAAAGAATTGAACTATTGCCTGGCCAGGTGGCTCAGCTGGGTGAAGAGTCATTCCGTACACCAAAAGGTTGGGGGTTTGATATCCAGTCAGGGCACAGGTTGCGGGTTTGATGCACCGTCGGGCCACGTACAGGAGGCAATCGGTCAATGTTTCTTTGCCACAACTCTCTCCCCCTTCCTCCCTCTCTGTGAAAATCAATAAAAACGTATCCTCAGGTGAGGATTAAAAAAAAAAAAAAAGAATTAAGTGGCCCCTGAGGGGGCGGGCCAGCGGCCTCGGGGCGCGCCTGCGCAGTATGTGCTTAGGGGTGTGGGTGGCAGTCCGGAGGCTCTGCTCCTGAGGTGGTGCGAGCAGCCCCCTCCCCCCTGTTCTGGCGTTGGCTCCCAGGCCTGCTCCTCCGCTGCGGTGCAAAACAGAACAACAGTGGCCAGAAGGAGGACGTGGGTCCGACTGACCAGAAGACAGACACCCCCTCTGCAGAGGTTCATGGAGGTCAAGGAAGAAGAGCCCACGACGCGCTGGTAACAGGGCAGCGGGCCCAGCACGGGAGCGGGGGGCTCCGCAAGGACTGGGAGAGGCTGCAGACCTTTCGGAGGGGCAGCCCCGTGTTCCCCGAGGAGCCCCTACGAGGGACGGCAATGACAGAGGCCCTGTCCAGGCGTCCGCGAAGCAGGTCCTGCTCAGGCCGGACGCTGTGGGCGCCACGTTCAGCCCCACGAGCAGGAGGCCGTGTCCGCCCGCAGGTGGAGCGGACGGAGCCGGGCACGTGGCGCGGGTGCAGGAAGTGGGCCCCCGGGGGTGGTGAAGGCAGCCTGGCTTCTCGCAGGCTCGGCGGGTTGGGGTAAGCACCGGGGTAACCCCTAAAGGCCGGTTCACCCTGTGGTTGCTCTTGACCCCCAACCCTGTTGGAAAGCGTTGGCGGCCGGCCAGCGGCGGAGCAGGGAGCGGCCCGCTGCACAGCTGGAACTGGACTCTAATTGGGGAGACAGTTTGTTGGCTTTCTGTGCACGTTTAATAGTTCACATGCTCACAGAGCAGGCCGACGGGACACCACTGGGCCTGCGGGTTCCACGGGCTCCACGAGGAATGCTGCATCTGCTGGAAGCCAGATGACATCGAAGTATTTTCAATGACTGGAAGGTCCCCGGGATTGTGCCGTTTGGCTGGCAGGCCGCGCCGTCTGCACTGTGCGCCTCCTGCGTCTCAGGGGAGCGTGCAAGCTCGGGGATCCTCAGCCCTCGCACCCCATCCAGGGAACGGAAGACAGGAGTTAAGCTCTGTTCTTGCTCAGAAAGATTGTATGTCCTTGGTGGAGGACATAGGTGAGTTCACCTGTAATTACTATCTAGCTGCGAAAAGTGATCCACTTGTGGCTTTTCTTTGGAGCTGTGAAATGAGCATATGCACCTTAATAATTCTCACTACCTTATTCTGCCCGTAACCGAATTTGACAAAATCAGTTACTCTTGTCCTGTTTTGTTGAAATGTTTGTAGAAACTTTTATATCTTATATTCAGCTAGGTACTGATGAGCTGAAGGTATGTCCCTAGTAAGACGGTCATTCTCAAAGCCTCAGGACCTCATGCTTGGTAAACCCTACTGCTTATTTTCCTGAAGGAAAGAAATTAAGCTATTTTGGCATGTGTACAGGAGTGTGTAGGCCACAGCTGACCTGTGGGAGTGGCCCGCCAATGGGTGAAGAAGGAAGTTAGAGGGCACAGGCTGAAGGGCCGGACTTCTGATATGTTGGGTAAATGTGAAAATAGTTGTCCTTAATGCATTTCCCACCTTCAGCATTTCACCATTCATTGGCGCTAATTTTATTTTAGCTGCCCTTTGTCAAAATGTTTTAGTTTGCTAAAATGATAATAATAATCTATAATAAAAAAAGCATAATATGCTAATTAGACCAAACATCCTTCCGGACTACCTTCTGGACGAAGCCGGGGCTGCGAGAGAAACCTGGGTCCCGGGTGCCAGAGGGAAGCTGGTGCCCACAGCTGGGGAAAAGAAGCCCTAGTCTTGCACAATTTTCCTGCATCAGGCCTCTAGTTAAACTATAAATGGGTATTTGACTTTTTAAAATGATTTTCTCCATCTATTCAGATGATTCTATGCTTTTTTTTTTACTAATGTGGAGAATTATTTTCAGATGTGAAACCAAATTTGTACTCTTGCAATAAACTAAACTTGTCCATGATAGAATACCCTTTTTATGTATTACTGCATTTGATTTGATAATATTTTTCTTAGGAGTTTGGCATCTGGGTCTATGAGAGGGATCGGACGGTAATTTTCTTGTAAGTGTTTGGTATGTGGATGTTTGTATCAAGGTTATGCTGACCTGAAAAAATGAATTGAGAATTGTTTCATCTTTCATATTTTCTAGTAGAGGTTGTGGAAGCTCAGTATTATTTCTTTTTTAAGTGCTTGGAAGAATATACCAGTGAAGGTAATCTGGGCCTGGAGATTTCTTTGTGGGAATATTAATTACAGATTCTATTTCTTTAATAGATATAGATGTATTCAGATGTCTTATTTGTTCCAGTTTTGATAAGGTATATTTTTCTAGTTTGTATATTTCATCTAAATCATTAAATTCTATTGGCATACAGTTGTTATAAAATTCTGTTAGCATCTTTAGAATGTTCGCAATATCTTGCTTGGCACTTACAATTTTATTAGCTTTTTCAATTTGGGGCTTTCTTGATTTTCTTTATTGCAAGTTTTCTTTCTGTTCCATTGATTTTTGTTTTTATCTTTATTATTTTCTCCCTTATACATTTTGAGTTTGATTTGTTGTTCTTTTTCTAACTTTTTGAAATGGATATTTGTATTATTGAGTTCCATTATCTCTTTTCTGATTCATCCATTTTAAGCTGTAAGTTTGTCTAATCAGAGCTCTACCTATTTACTAGACTTTTTGATATGTCTTATTTTTACTATCATTCAGTTCAGAATATTCCCAGTTTCTCTTGTGATTTCTCCTTTATTTTCAAGTAAGTTTTTAAAAATACTTAGTTATCTTATTATTGGTTTCTAGCATAATTGCACTGTAGTTGGAATATGCATACTAAACTGATAGGAGTTCTTGAATTTGTTTAAATTTATTTTATGATTTCGTGTTTCATTGGTAAATGTTCCATGGGCACTTGAAAGCATGTGTATTGTGATGTCCTTGGATGCACTGGGCAATTTCTATGGATTCATCTCCTGATGAATATTTTTTTTTTTAGCTGTGTTCAATCTATTGTTTAGTGTTCTCACGTCAAAAAAGTCAGATTCATTATGTTGTGTAGGTCTTTATGTGCTTACTACTTTCCTTGTCTGCTTTTTTTTTTAGCTACTGAAAGAGGTTGTTAAAATATTATTTTGGATTTGTCTAATTTTTTAGTTTCTTGATTTGTACATTTTGAAAGTATGCTATTATGTATATATGAATGTAAAATTATTATTTCCTGATCGATTAACCTTTGTGTTGAAATTTTCCTTTTTATATCTGGTTATGCATCTTGCCTTCAAGTTTACTTGGCTTGAAATTAGTGTAACTGTACTGCTTTTCTTTTGGTTAGAGGTGGTTTTTTTTTTTCTTCATCCTTTTACTTCTGCTTTTTTAGGTCTTCATATTATGAGTATATCTCATAAGCAGCATGTATTGTTTTATTTTAATGTAGTTTGATAAGCTAGGTCTATTAATTGGCATGTTTAATCTATTTACATGTAATGTAGTAACTGATATGTTTGGTTTTATGTCTATAGTATTACAATTTTTTCTATATACCCCACAGTTTTCCTTCTTTCTTGCCTTAATTTGAGCCAATCAATTTTAAAATTAAACTACTTTTAAAAAAATATATTTTATTGATTTTTTTACAGAGAGGAAGGGAGAGAGAGAGCTAGAAACATCAATGAGAGAGAAACATCGATCAGCTGCCTCCTGCACGCCTCCTACTGGGGATGTGCCCGCAACCAAGGTACATGCCCTTGACCAGAATCGAACCTGGGACCCTTCAGTCCGCAGACTGACGCTGTATCCACTGAGCCAAACCGGTTAGGGCTAAACTACTTTTTCTTTTATTAACCTTTCAGTTCCACCTTCTTTTAGTAATTGCCCAATATGAAAACATAGCCTCTTTGTTTACTTAAGTCTGATATATATCAATATTCTGACCACTTTTCAGACAATCCAGAGCCTTTTACACTGCAGTTTATCTATTTTCTGCCTTTTGTGTTTTTATTATTCATTTAAATCTGCATATACCTAAAATCCCATAAGGAATTATTACTGCTGTTTTCAATATTCATTTAGAATTACTGAAAGTCTTTTTCTGTTGTTCTTCAGTCTTTCCTCCATTTTATCTGTGCTCATTTTCTTTTGCCTAAAGAACCCCTGTTAGTATTTGTTTAGTTGTAACTGCTAGTAACAAATTCCTCAGTTTCAATTTGTTTGAAAATACCTATTTTATTTCATCTTTGAAGGATATACAAAGGTGGGCAAAAGTAGGTCTACAGTTGCGAGTACTTGAAAGAGAGTTTATTCTTGTATTATTAATTTTTGTTATTCATTTGTATTACAACTGTAAACCTACTTTTCCCACCACTGTGTTCAGTTTGTACAGAATTTGAACTCGGATAGCATTTCTTTCATTGTTATTCTTTTTGTGCTTCCATCAGGTCTGTTAAGATATCAACGCTCATATAGTTGCTTCTAGGAAGTTAGTGGTGTGTTTTTTCTTTTTCTCAGTGTGCTTTTAAAAGTTTTTTATTTCTTTTTTAAAATTACTGCAAACCTTTATTGCGCATGGTAAAAATGGAAGACATAATCCCTTAGAAGCTTTTCTGTTTCATTTGTTTTCAGGTTTCATTAAATATGATGTACCTAGCTGTGGTTTTCTTTGTATTTATCTGACTTGAGGTTCTCAAAACTTCTTCAATCTCTGTCTTGATGTTTTTACTCAGTTTCAAACATTTCTTGGTTGTGATTTCTCCGAATGTTGCCTTTTCTGTGTGCTCTGTAGTCTTTAATTATGGGGTTCCAATTATACATACATTAGAACTTTTTCACTGTACTGTACTTCGGCTTCTTCTTTTCTTTTCTGATTTTCCATGTCATTTACCTCTAGTCAGTCTGGATATTTCCTACTGACTTATTTCTTGTTTCACCAATACTTTCTTTAAAAAAAAGTTGTGTCTGATCTGCTGGTAAACATTCTACATTTCAGGTTTTTGTTTGTTGTTTTCAGGTTCAAGTATTTCTATTTGGTTCTGTTTTTGGTAGATTTAAGTTCTCTGTTGAAAAAAATCTATTTTCTTAATTATATTAAACAGTGTTTTGTTTTGTTTTTTTCTTAAGCTAATTTTGTCTTTGGGTAGGCTTTAAGTATGCCTGGTAAATTTTGATGGAATATCAGACATTGTGTAAAAATTATAGTGTTCTGCCCTGACTGGTTTGGCTCAATGGATAGAGCGTTGGCCTGCGGACTGAAGGGTCCCAGGTTCAATTCCAGTCAAGGGCATGTGCCTTGGTTGCGGGTGCGTCCCCAGTGGGGGGGTGTGCAGGAGGCAGCTGATCAATGTTTCTAGCTTTCTATCCCTCTCCCTTCCTCTCTGTAAGGAATCGATAAAATATATTTAAAAAATTTTAGTGTTCTAAATGATGCATCTTCTTTGGGGGAAGGAGGGACTCCCCCCTGTCCTCTGGTTGACAATAATGTGTAGAGGTCACCTCTGTCCACTCAGGGACAAGTTGACCACGATTGGATTACACTTTTTGTAATGCTCTGTCTCCCTCTAATTCACCCCTACTTCTTGGAATCAGGTTAGAACCAGAGCTATTTGCCAAGCATCTCCTAGGAATTGGCGGCTCTGAACTCCATCCAGTTTTGTGCCCTAGAATTAGGAGAACCCCCAAAATGACTCAATTTTCAACTGTGTTTTTTGCTTCAGTTCTAAGCCACTTGCCTTGTACAGCATAAATAAGGGGAAACTAGGTGCAGTGCTTTTGGATCACTCCTCATTACCTCCTGTTTTTTGGGGAGATATTTTGGACCCTCAACTCTTAGCTCTTTTGACCTCATAAGATGCTAATTTTGGTCTTCCACCTTCATGACTTTTCCTACCACTCTGATGGCCTCCCAGCCTTTTCGCAGCTGCCCTGTGCTCTGCTTCTGTGTTTCTCACCCTTCTTGATGGTTAGCAGTCATCTGTGCCCTGAGGGAAAAAGCAGTGTGCACAATGGTAGCCTCTCCTCACTGAACTTCTTTTTCCAGAATTGTTTTGTCTCAGGTCCTGGCTGCTCCCTAGTGCTTTCAAATGGACTCCAAACATCAGTACTGGAAAGTCACCAAGCAGGCCTGCTAATTGTATTTGCAGCTTCTTCATTATATTAATAATGTCATGAGTGCAGCGTGCATTGAGTTTTTGTGTGTTTTAATCCAGTGTTTCTAGTTCTACTTGGTGGCAACATTGGTCTGCCTCAATTACGACACCACAGATACCCTTGGAAGTTTCATAGCTACGATGTACCATGTACTAAACTAGGCACTTTACATACTTTCTCTTCAGTCATCAAAACACCCCTGGAAAGTAGGTATTACTATTTCCATTGTACAGATTTGGAAATTGAGACTCAGAGAAGTGACAAAACTTGCCTTAGAAAGTTTCAGACCCTAAATTTGAACTTTATGGACTTCCGTAAAGACTGCTTATTGCTGCATGCACTGCTCAAGGCACCAAGCCTGGAACCCAGACGAAGATTAATAAATGTTATTTGCTTTTTTTTTTCAGATTAGTGATGATATGTTGAGTTTCCCAGGAAGGAGTCACAAAATAATGCAATGAGGCTTCTTTTTGTCTTGCCAGATAATACGAACAGTATCTTCAAATTGACCTGTTGGGAAATCCCGAAGTTTCTCAGTTACGACAGCTTCCAAGGGTCAGGTAAGGATCACGTTGGTCTCTGTTGCAGGCTGTGCTTTGCTATTTGCTCCAAATATCCTCTGGTTGCAAATGTTATTGATCTGACAGTTTATTTCCTGAGACACATCAGTTCCAAACTGCTGTTGATATGAAAGCTGCATCCAAGGAAATTGGCCTTGTGAATGGTTATCCCCTGGGAAGAGCATGCTGCACTTATGACTTTACTGATATAATGAAGAAGCTGCAAATACAATTAGCAGGCCTGCTTGGTGATTTCCCAATAATGATGTTTGGGGTATATCATTGGTTTAGCTGTAATTGAGTTTTAGATGATCTGAAAATCTCCAAACTGGTGTGAAAGTCATTCACAGCTTTGAGTCCAGTGTGGATTTGAGTTCATGGACGAGGTGGGCTGATGACACTTGGATGTGCTGAGACTCGGGGATGTGTTCCTGGACAGCTGTGGCCTGTCTCTCATATTCTGATTCCTTTCACTCTGTCACTAGTAAAGTATGACCTCTTCATAGTCTTCTACCCTCTCCCAAATCCCACCCCCATCCTTACCATTTTGAATTTAGTATATATTGGCTAGCTCTCTGATTTCTAATACAAGCAAAATTTGTTTGATGTACTTTGAAGTCATCATTATGAGTCAAGATAATTACCACATGCTGCCACGATAGACAAGACCCCATATCTCAATGGCTGAGCACCATAACAGTTGATGTAATGTCTCATGTGGGTTGGCAAAGGGTTTCCTTCATCTGAGGGTGACTGAGGGATCCAGGTTCCTTCCATCCTGTGGCATCATTATCTAAACACATTTCTGTTGAGAGAAAATTCTTAGATTTCTCAAGTTCTGTATGGTCAGGGCCTTCCCAGGAAAGGGCACTGACAAGTTTTGTTCAGGGACAATTGAATAGCAAACTAAAGATAGAAAACCTCTCTCTTCTTGGAGATATTCCAGAATAATAAAAGTCCCATCTCTTCTTGAAGATTATTTGCTTACAATCTATAGACACCTTCCTCATGTACCAGAAACATTAAGGAGTAATCTCCCTCCAGAGGGGATGATGGGCAGGTTACCAGCAGCTTGATAGAAACCCAAGTTCAAGGCTCTCCTCCAGTGGTGCAGTAATCCAAGGAGAGCAAGGCCAGGCTCTTCCCACTCTATTCTGTTATCCACTGCTGTGAACAGACAGTCTTTCCTTTTCCCTTCCAGACCCCTTCAGAAAGGGCTGTAATGGATCCCAAGCAAAGCTGTTCTTGATTGCAACAGAGAATTATAATACATTTTATTGGTAAGGAAAGAGGCAGTTTAGGTCTGCTAATGATGACATTTTCCTCTCTGAGTTACTAAATCTCATTAAAAGTAATACTCGGCCACTGTGTGATTATCAGTGTAATTCTTTAACAGTGAGTGTACTGGGAACTTACAAATATAATGCTGTGGCAAAATCATTATTTTAAGGATGTCTGTCTTGAATCATAAAATGCAAAGGATTTCTTAGTCCATTCAAGTCTACCAATATTTTTTTGAGTGCCCATTTCATGCTTGGCACTGGGGATTCATTGCATCTGAACGAAACACCATTGCTGCCTCTGAGACACGCTTGGTCCAGTGAAGAACTCCCTGCCTTAACTACTCTGAAGAGTCAAACTTTCTTATGTTAGGCTAAGCTAGGGAATACATATCTGTTCTTAAACCCACCCTGATTCCTGTAACATATGCTCCTGATTACCCACCTAATTGTTTGGTAAATATTCCTTTCACTTTCCAGTCCTGTTCCTCAGTCCTCTCATTTCTTTCTCCTTCTCTGGGGCCTGCAAGCTCTTTACTAATTAAGTAGAGGCTATACCAGTCAAGACTTCTTTGGTTGCAAGTGACAGCTACCAATTCAAACTGGTTCAAGCCACAAAAGGGATGTTTAGTGTGTATATGAGTGAACTGTCAATCTGAGGTTTAGGCTCAGCTGGACAGGGGACTCAGCTGGTGACACTAGGACTCGGTCTCTCCCTTTCCACCTCTCTGGTATGTTTTCTTCTCTACTGGCTTTTCCACGTCGTCGATCCCAGAAGCTCCATCCTACGTTATCTTTGTAACACACAGTCTTGTAGATGAAAGCATTCTATGTACTTAAATTTATAGAAAGTCTAGGATTGAATTAATCACTTTGATGGGGGGAAGATGAATGTTTGGCTAAATCTGGGTCCTAAGTTATTATGGACTGAATTGTGTCTCCCTCAAACTCATATGTTGAAGACCTAATAACCCTAGCACCTCAGAATGTGACTGTATTTGGAGATGGGGTCTTTAAAGGGTAATTAAGGTTAAATGGGGTTATATAGGTGGGCACTAGTCCAATGTGACCGGCATCTTCATAAGAAGAGGAAACTAGAACACAGACACACACAGACAGAAAACCAAGTGAAGACACAGGGCTAAGATGGACATCTGCAAGCTAAGGGGAAAGACATCAGATGAAATCAATGCTGCCAACCTTGATCTTGAACTTGCAGCCTCCAGAACTGGGAGAAAATTTATATAGTTCAAGTCCCCCAATCTGTGCAGCCCTGGCAAACTCATACACAGGTTCAGCCTTGGAATGGAGGTGGGTTTATTTAATACTCCTTGAAACTGTCACTGGAAAGAGACGGCTTGGAGAGGGTCTGCCTCAGTGTGTGGGTTCTTGACTTCCTGCAGGAAAGATTTCACAACATGAGTCCAGGTGGTTTTGAGAGTATGTTTATTACAGCTGGGGACAGTGAAACGAAGAAGGGTTTAGGATAGAAGGAGCAAAAGGAGAGAGCCTCGGTGGTGCTGTTTTGACCCTCTAGAAATGTTTAGTAAATCAGTAAGCCACACAGGGTTGTGTGGACTCACTGAGAAGTAAAAGTCAGAGTGACAGAAGTGGGTCAAGGCAGGGCTGCTTTTCGCTCACTGAAAAGTCAGAGAAAAAGAGGCCTTAGAGACTGGTTCAGGGGGAGGAGGTGCCACTGCCCACTGCTCCCCTGGTTGCAAGTCTTGCCAGGACCCTTAGAGTTTAAGAGAAAGAGAGCAGAAATACAGGCCCGACAAAGGGAGAAGAAAGGCATGGATGTGCCTCAGAGGGAGTCCTTGCTGGCTTCCTTAATCTTGAGGGGTTTTATCTGTTTCTAAAGAACTTTCAGGGACATCTTAGGGAAGGATCTCAATAGAATATTCATCAGCTTTCCAGGTGTGTCCTTTTAGGGTTGTGGTTTCCACTAATTGGTGGGCGCTAGGGTGAGGGTCATTAGTCATTGCATCTGCTCCTGATGTTAGCTATGGGATTGCTCTCTCTGATTTCCTGCTTTTCTGGGCCTGGAGTTGAAACACAGTTGAAGTCTACATGTCATTTCTAGTTTGACCAAAACTCTGTCTCCGTGGTCAAGAGACAAGGTTTTGTTCCTAAGCTGATTTGATGTGGGTCAGAACTTCATTGTCCTGAGGGCCCAGTACTTACAGGAGTGGTCATGCAAGGGCCTGTATGGGAGTTACATGAGGTTATTTTCTGGCCCCTTGTTCCTCCTCTAAGGGAGTCTAAAATCACATGACTAGCAATGTGACAGGGGAGGAAAGGTCAGGAGAGGGTCCAAACTGAATGATCAACAATATCAAAGGTTAGAGGGTTTAAACTACATAATCAGCTATATGATAGGGGAGGAAAGGTCACCCTGGGGGTGAGGTCCTTGTTTTTCCCCTTACTAGGCATCTGGGGCTTTCCACCCTGGTGACCTTCTGTACCTGGCCCATTGTCCTTGCTCTGCTCATGTCTATCTAACTGCCTACCACAAAACGATGAGTAGAGAAGAAGTGGTTACTCAAAGGAAATCCAAAGGGTGTGACCACAGGGAATAATGGCCTGGTAGGGAAAGAAAGACATATCATCTACCACTGGGTCAGATTCATAATAATTATTGGACATTCATTATGGATTAGGTCTTGAGAGATTTGTATTTATAACAACAATCCTATGAAGTAGCTACTGCTATTTTAAAGACTAGGGGTCCACTGCACGAATTTGTGCACCTTAAAAGGAACTGTGGCTGCGAGGCTGCAGTAGGCATAAAGGTGGGTCTTGGCTCATCCTCTGTGCCCCCACCTGGCCCCTCCTGCTGTTACCCCTGGATCCCTGCCTACTGGCAGACCTGCTGCCACCGCTCCCATGTGCTGATGGCACCAGCCCCACTCGCACCCGCTGCTGGCACCACGGAGCAATTGGGGCCAGCGCCAGCAGCAGATACAAGCAGGGCCGTCAGCAGGTGCAAGTGGTGTCTGCTGCCCCAATTTCCCCTCAGGAGCAGGGGGAAGTGGGTGCAAGTGAGGCTGGCACCAGCAGCAGGTGCAAGCGCTGTGTGGGGCCACGGTGTGCTGAAGCAAAGAATTTTTTGGTAACCACCAGATGCTCATCCCGATGACAGTGACTGGCACCATGCCTTGGTCTGGCGCCCCCACTCACCTACTCCACCATCCTGCTGCAGTCAGTGCCCACTGTGTTCTTCACATACCCCCTGGTGGTCAGCGCATGTCATAGCAACTGGTTGTTCAGTTGTTTAGTTGTTCTGGTGTTCCACCATTCAGTCTGTTTGCATATTAGCCTTTTATTATATAAGACTAGGGGCCCGGTGCACAAAAATTTGTGCACTCGGGGTGGAGGGAGTCCCTCAGCCCGGCCTGTGCCCTCTCACAGTCTGGGACCCCTCAGTGGATGTCCTATGATGGCCCCAGTCTGCCAGGCGCCTTTTGTGTGTGTGTGTGTGTGTGTGTGTGTGTGTGGCCACTGGGGACCTGCCCCCAGCCGCATCTGAG